>JXCR01114689.1:68025-112886 GCA_002079205.1 Phalaenopsis hybrid cultivar | reverse complement strand
GGTCAGCCGACTTCAGCAGAGGCTTGTGGACATTGAAGATGAAACCCTTGGGGAGATTACTTTCAACCAGGTTTGGAAAGGTTGAAGAGGCGAAAGAGACAAGAATATCAATCTCTTCTATAGGGAGGATTTCAGTGATAAAAATGGAAGACTGAGACAGTTCAAAATCCAATATCAGAGGAGGCTGAGAAAAGAGTCGGCTTATGGAGAACGGGAGAATTTGAAGATGAAGCGTGAGATCTAGCGCCAGTTCCTACCATTTTACTATAGACAAAAGTTTTAAACCTAGCAGCTCAGAAGTGGAGAGAGTACATCATCGGGCGACCACCATGTCTTACAGACAGAGAGTTCAATCAGATTACACCGAGAACACCCAAGATGAGCCCGTCAGAGGAAAAACTGATTTAGAGCGGAGAATAGGTGGAACCAATCCACATCCCTAAATTTGCCACAACCAAGAAGTGCTGCAAGTGCTACAGATTTGGGCATGTTGAATCAAACTGCACAACCAAGGGGGTGATCTGTTTCATTGAGTAGAACGTTCTTGAAAATATGGTCGCGTGGGAGAGACTCAAACCAACTTCACGGTGAGTGCGCTAGACAGTCTTAAGTTCGAGGAATTGACACCGGAGGCATGAAAACCTTAGAAAAGAGAACATCAAGTCATTCATAAATATAAACTCATTTATGAGTTGCCCATACTGAGGGAGGTCCAACACGTCAGAAATTGGGCTCTTTTGTGCTATGTTGAGAAGATTACATGTGTTAGATTCAATTTAGCATGATATCCATCATTAGATGTCCAGGCATGAGGGATGAATCCTGGCCTTGAAATTTATGTTAGGAACTTGATCGAGAAAGAATTTCTTCAATGAGATCCAGCTTTTATCGGTGTAGAAGAGATTTCTACTGAGTGGTTGCTAGTAAGAATGGTGCACCTTGACATAGAATTCACCCCAGAGTTGATCTCTCTTCTCATATTGGTTTATCAACTACATTTTGTTGAGTACGAGAAGTGGAATAAGAATGTTATAGACTTAAGGGCTCAAGTGTTACTGTGCTGGAACCTACATCCATATACAACCTCAGCTCGGGATATGCTTAGCAATAATGCACATTTTCTCTATCAAGACGTGTTGTGAAATGACAACCCCGACATGATCGACTTACCAGGGGACTACACTATCTATGCTGCCTTCAATGTGGCAGACTTGACTCTATTCTGTAGGATGCCAGAAGCTTCGACGAATGAAGTCGAAGCTTCCCAACACCGAGAGACTGACGCGGGGCTTGCTAGGTACCGACCGTACTGGTCGACCTTCACGGGGACTATAATTGCCACCTCCTCTCTCTCCCAATTTCATATTCTCCTCCCTTCCATAGAGGGAGCTCCTTTCTCTTCTAATCCTTTCCTATTTCTTGTACTTGGCTATTTTTCTTCCTTTCCTATTTTTAGTCATTGCCTATCTCTTTTCCTTTCTTATTTTTATTCCTTCCTCTTCTATTCTTTAACTTTTTTTAATTCCTTTCTATTCTAATTACTTGTACTTATTACATATATGTGTTATTATTTGTTTTAGGTTTATTTTTGGGCTAAGTTTTCTTTTTGGACAACAGCCGGCATCCTTCTCTTCCCTTCTAGGGCTATATCCGATGGTGAGATGGCGCTCTAGCTGTAACTTGTCCGAGGTGATGATCTTCTCCAATGGTTCGAGGGATGCTCCGGTTGCAACTCGCTCCCACAGGGATGGTTATCCTTTCATATTCCCCTCACATGCTCTCATCCATCTTCCCGACGTTTCCACCTTTCCCATTTCACTCCCGCACTCCAAGCTGCTGCCGACAGCCTCTCCAGCACTCCGACCTACTGCCGACAGCCCTCCAGCACTCCGATCTGCTGCCGACAGCCCTCCAACACTCCTACCTGCCTCCAACAACCTCTCCAGCACTCCGACCTGCTGCGCCAACCTCTCCAACGCTCCGACTGCTGCCACCAGCCTCTCCCACACTTCGANGATTTAAGCCAAAATCGTGTGTGATGCAGTGAGTGCGTGAAATGCGGCGTTCGCGAGTAATCGAGTCACAAAAGGGTTCACCTAAGGCTGTTGATCCTATAGGAACTCAATTTTGGGCCCCTACACGTTGATCCTTAGCCCTTGCAACTAGAAGTTGAGTGCTTAGGACCACTCATGCAAGTTCTTCACAAAATGAGTCAAGAAGTGGCTTGAAGTTCTACGGGAGGTGGGCTCCATTGCTAGTCTGCTAGAATGGTCAATAAGAACTTCTAAAGCTAGATCCTAGGTTCTAAGAGTAGGAGACTAAGACCTCACTAAAAATGAGGTCAACAGCGGGACAATCGACAAAGGAGCAGCCGACGGAGAGAGAGCTTGCAAGAAAGGGTATCAAGGTTGAAACCTACAGGAGAGGTGGTAGGGGAATCTGGCAGCTAAAAAACCTATAGGGGAAGGCTTGGAGAGAGGTTCTAGCGGCTAAGGTAATGTCCTGATGGCTAGGGTAAGATATGTGGCTCTGATACCATGTAGGTTTTGGGAATTAAGTAGGAAATTATTATTGCTATTGAAATGGGTATAAATACAGAAAATAATGATTACAAAATAGGAAAAATATAATGCTAAAAATCTCTCCCTAATAATTACTCCATGATAAAAGAGAAGTCATAAACTAGGAAATATAACAAACAGGAAATAACCGTAAAAGAAACTAAATAATTTCTAACATGGACTAGAGAGCCAATGTGTATTTATAGATGTCAGGAGGTTAAGCCGACGGCGGGAAGAATTAGCTCCCACAAATCAATCCATCGATCACCGTCAGATTTTTTCGGATCGACGTCGATTGGAGCGGGAACATTGGAGCTCTCACAGATTGCCGACAGTCGAAGGGATGCAACAAATCGTCAACTTATTGTCAGTGGCATGGACACGCTGCTTGGAAGTTCTAACGGATTGGTCACGCTGCTTGACGACGAGACTACGTTGTCAGAAGGCATGTCGACTTGTAGCGTGGTTAAGCCATTAGATAGGGCTACTCTGCATTGCAGCTTTGTTATGCCATGGGACGGGCCGCACCGCCTCGCAACATGGTTACACTTATAGAGGCCTAAGACAACGTGAGAGCGGGCACGCCGTGCTTGCGGCATGGGTGCGCTAGGGGACCTCTAGGTCCGCCGGGGGACTACAATTAGGGGGTTTTGGCAAAATGGCAACCCCGTGCCATCTGGAAGAGAAAAACTCAAGGAATACATAGGTGGAATTGATTTTGGTCAAGCTGGTCCCCGAGTTGATGGTGTGCTCAAGGAATACTTAAGGCTTCAAAATTGAAACCAAAGACTAAAAAAACTTATGGCTCAACAAAATGAAATAATGATGGATTAGTTTAAAATTAGACATGGCATGATCCACAAAGGGATAATCCTTAAGGTTCAGAACTATTAAACTGCCTAGAAATTTAAATATGAGATAAACTGCTTGAAAATTTAAATCTGAGATATCAAAACATAAAAAAATCATAATAAAATGCATCATATGTTCCCCATCACAAGAATATCAACCATATCCAAGCTCTATATGAAGAGATAAGGTACTTTTAAAAGAGAGGTCAAGTGATAGAACACCATAGGGAAATTTACATTCATAGCACACAATTCTCATGTATTTACATATCTCACACCAAAAATTTCACATTTACATACATAGCACTTTGGTACTTTAAACATATGCATGAAAAGGTGTGAGTCGCTTTTAAGAAATGGAAATAGTGCTATTTTTGATGTGATATTAAGGATTTGGGTGCTATATGTGTAAATATGAAAGTTTAGGTGTGAGATATGTGAACACATAATAGATGTGTATGTATGTAACTGCCCCAAAACAATATTTTCTTTTGTGATTAATTAGTAATTTTGGGATAAAAACTGATAGGTCAAACCAAAACAAACAATACTAGGCTAAACTATCAGGAGATGATATTAGCCTCCCAAGCCAGGAGATAGGTGAATGATAATTATTGCAAATAGCTATAAAATATCCCTCCAACGTCGCCAAGGAATATTGAAGCAACCAAACTTAATCCATTCTATTGTTAGCTTATAAAATCACATGGAACGGAATTCTACAATCCCACGTACAAAGGATCAGGGCTGGAACCTGTCCTGTGACTTCCAGGATTTTTCCGGCCTTCCTGCAGACTTGCGGGCCGAATTTTTTTATATTATTTGAATTAGGAATCAGGGTTTTATTAACTCCAAGCATAATAAATATATCGTAAGAAATCGATTTTGGAACATTTTTTGCTTAGTTTATGTTATTGGAGACTTTTCTCATCATTTTCTCTATTGGAGTATTGTATACTTTGATTTGTATCAGACAGTGTGTTTGTAACCTGATTGGATTGAGGTGGTAATCTCTCCCAAAAGTCCGAGGTTTCCTCCTTCTCCGAACCTGCTGCCACATACTGTTTCACAGCAGCAAGTGTTGTTTCTCGGCAGCCGACTAACTGTCTAGCTGCTGTTTGCACCAGATTTCAGCCACCATCACTCCCCTCCTTCATTACCCATCCTACAACTCACCTAACCCTTTTTTTGTGTAATCACACACGATTAAGGAACCCAAAAATGGTATCATAAAAGCTACCTAATTTAAAAGTCAACCAGACAGACGTCTCAAAAAATGCTCTGTTCCTAGAATCCTTAAAACAAAGCAGTCATCTGTGAGCTCTATTGACTCTTCCAATATATAATTTTAACAGTGCTAAACTGAATCTTCATCATATCTAAATAATCTGCACAAAATGGCTTTCTTTCACGTGAAGGGAAGTTAAAAGTGGCAGTGTTAAGGCATTCAATAATAGAAAGATATTACAAGAATAACATAGCACCTATTCAGGCTTTCCAAGGTTATAAAAATTAATCTCAAAAGCATCGACTTAGCTCTAATATGCAATTTACTTTCCTGAACCACGTGCTATAATCTATGAAGCAAAAAATACCTTTTAAGGTGTTTTAACATAGCTATTATAAGAAATCATGTTAACCGCACCATTGACATTTAGAAGTTTCAAACATTTAATATATGAAAATGAGCTGTGACAATAAATTGACATTTTAATAATTGTGAATGATAATTTCTATTTGCCTTTCTGCAAATTGTTTGCTCACATAGATATCAATAAGATACATTTACATCATAAAGCCTCTAGTTTGGACAAAGAGTTTTTGTTGGAAGCGCTAGCACAAATGATTAGGTGCAAGCCTCAATATAGAAAAGCGCGTTTGGTTGCATATAAATGTGCACATAATTATGAATTTATAAGTAAGCACAAGTATTTTCTCATGACAAGGACATATAATGTTTTCTCCTGGCACTTTTTCAAAACTTATATTACTAATTTTTTGGGGCATTAACACAAATACCACCCAATTTAAATGTATTTACATATCTAGCACCTAAACTTTACTTTTTACAGTTACACCACCCAAATCTTTCACACCACATAAAAAAATACCAGTATTTTAACTTTTAAAAAGTGAAATACACCCTTTAAGGTGGCATATATGTAAAAAATTGAAGTTTAGATGTTAGACATGTAAATACATAAGAATTGAGTGGTATGTACGTAAATCTTTCTAATTTTTAAGTAATCAAAACAAACCTCAGGCATGATTGCTACAGTTGCAGTAGAAGTATGCACACGGCCTTGTGTTTCTGTTTGGGGCACACGTTGCACCCGATGAACGCCAGATTCATACTTCAATTTACTATAAACGTAAGTTCCTTTAACTTCCATTACATATGTTTTATACCCACCTTTCTCAGCCTGAAAGTGTGTTTCAGTTAGAGCTTAATTCATATTATGATTAAATATGGGCATAATAACCTCAATAGAAGGTACCTCTGAGCAAGAAATAGTCGTGTATTTCCACGAATTGCGCTCCGCATACTTCTGATACAAACGCACCTTTATAAATATTAAAAATTACAATTCAATCTGCAGTTATCAAGAGGAACCAATACAAAATACAAAAAACATACCACCCAATTCTTGTGTAATGACATAGCAAATATAAACTTTACTATTTACATTTATATCGTCTAAAAGTTTCATATCACATAAAATATATCACTATTTCAACTTTTAAAAAGTGAACTACACCTTTTTCATGCATAGGTAATTGGTTTATATATAGAAATTGAAGTTTAAGTGTTAAACATGTAAATACATAAGAATTGAATGGTATGTATGTCCAAAAGATAAAACAGTGGAAAATACTCTCAAGAGTCTTCTCTTTTCTTTTTACAAGAAGGGAGATATATATAAATTTCTCATAGGCATTACAAAATAGGAATAAAACTAAATAAGGACAGAAAAATAAATAGGGGTTGTAAATCCTTTAGGAAAGCACATGGAGAAATCTAACGATATAGAACCTTGATCCGTATGCCTTAAGTAATTTGTTATGATTGGATGAAAAATTCAAAATTACCCCTCAAACAAGATGGTAGAGATCTACCCTTCCCAATTTGTGATGCGCCCGTGCCTACTTCAGTCGACTGCAAGGACAACCTTGCAATCGAGTCGGTCCAACGAAGGCCAGTCTAGATCATGCAGGCAGGATTCCCAGAAGGGGCTGAGGGCGATTCCAGAGCTCGGGCGGGGCCCACTTTGTCACTAATCAAGAACAAGAGAGGAATCAAGGGGGTTTTGGGGGGTAAGTTTGAAAAGGATCTTTGGGAGTATTAAGTAGTGCTAATGAGCTAGAGTTTGTTTTGATGTTGTGTTTGTTACAATTATTCTTTTCTCGTGGTGTTCCTAGCAGCCTCTAAGATTTGTGGAGAGGCAACCTACCTCTTGAAGAGTAGATCAATATTGTAACTTGTTTGCTTTTGTTGGTAAAAATAAAGTCAGCCCTCACGAAGTTTCCCCACCTTTCTATTGTAAATTATTCATTTTTTGTTCATTGTTTTTAGTTATGGATAGTATCAAATAGGTATCAGAGAGATCTTGGAAGAATGACAACAAAGAATATGGATATGTTAGAAGGGGAAGTTGGGCAAATCATATCAGGCATGAAAGAAAGGTTTGTCGTCATAAAGGAGAGGTTTTCTTCCATTGAGAACTGAATGGAGAATCGATTCGAGTGCATGAAAGAAATTTAAGAGATGATGAAGAGGCTCATCGAGATGTCGTCCAAGACCATGTCGACCGCTCAAATTGCAAACCATAACCAAGGTTTAATCAAGAAATACTCAGCCAAATTGAATGGAAAGGCGATCAAATGAAAGGATATCGAGAAGGAAAGCATCTACCACCCATAGCCTCCCCTAGGACTCTGAGAAGAGGGAAAGAGGAAACTTCCAATGGAGGAGGGTGGGTCGAAGGTTGGAGGAGGGGTGGAATGAGCATGAAGG
The DNA here is from genome assembly GCA_002079205.1 of Phalaenopsis hybrid cultivar. Lineage (NCBI taxonomy): Eukaryota > Viridiplantae > Streptophyta > Magnoliopsida > Asparagales > Orchidaceae > Phalaenopsis > Phalaenopsis hybrid cultivar. Next base: position 105,459 of record JXCR01114689.1, on the reverse strand, counting down.
AGCACAACAAATGAAGAAGAGAAGCAGGAGGGGGAATGGCTATGACCAAAGGAAGGAGTTTTACATACGAGGAAATGTCAGAGGGAGAGGGAGAAGAGGCAATGTAAGAGTAAGGAAACTAAAGATGTCGATCTTCGAAGGGGAAGATGCACATGAGTGGGTGTAGTGGGTGGAGAAATACTTTGCAGTAAAAGAGTTGACGAGGGAAGAAAAGCTCATGGTGGTAGGGTTATATGTGGCCCTATCATGGTTTCAGTGGATGGAGGCGAGGTATCTGATACATTCATGGGAGAGTTTAAAGATTGCTTGTTGGAACTTTCCTGGGTAATTTGTGAAGATGACCTACAAGAGCAATTTTATGCTTTGACTCTAGACGGGACGGGACGGTCACGAAATACTGGGAGAGATTCGAGCTCTTGCCAGAGTGGCTAAGGGTTTTTTCTGCAATAGAACTGGATGAGAACTTCTTGATGGGCCTAAAGCTTGACATCTGAGATGCCCTCCAACCTTTAAGACCACCGAAATTGAGAGAGATGACGGAGCTCGCTCAAATGGTGGATGACAAGAAACAGGTAAAGAAGACCAGCAAAGGCGGCACCACAGAGGGATTTACAGGAGTGCTTCGATGGCCAAAACACTGAGGATCTAGACGGTGTTGTTTCATCAAGAGATGCCAAATGAGAAGAGTGTGGAGACCTGTCCCGGGGGAAATTTCAAGCACATCACTGATGCAGCAGTGCAGGATAAAATTGTGAAAGGATTATGTTTTTGGTGTGATGAGAAATATGCCCCAGGCCACCATTGCAAGGAATGTGCGCTTCAGGTTCTTGTAGTCCATGAGAGGGAAGAGCCAAGTAGTGATGAGTCAGAGGAAGCCACAATGGAGAAAGAGGAGCAGTTGCACTTAGATGTCACAGAGGTGTCCCTAAATTCAGTGGTGGAATTTACTCTGAATCACACCAGTGGGGCCACAAAATTTCATTTTAAATCAGGTCGCGGATCAGCTAGAACTGGAGCTAGTAGACACGGGAAACTTTGGTGTCATGATGGGGATAAGGAAAGTGAAGAAAAGTAGAGGAATTTACAGGGGATTAGTTCGGAAAGTACATGACCTACAGGTGGTGGAGGACTTCCTTCCATTGGACTTGGCAATAGATATGTGAATATGGGGATGAAGTGGCTACTAAAGCTTGGGGAGATGAAGGTGGACTGAAAATCGCTGATGATGGAGTTCCAGGTGGAGGGTAGAAAGGTGATGTTGAGAGAAGATGCTAGTTTATGCAAAATCATGATCTCGCTCAAAACCATGGTCAAGTCGATACGGGGAGCAAAGATAGGCTATTTGGTGAAGTTGTAGAGCATTGAAAAGATCTGAGATCTCGAGTCGGTGGAATTTCCCAAGGGGGTCCAACAGCTCCTACAGTAGTTTACTAACATCTTTCTGCAGTCGGGCGCGTTACCGCATCTGAGGGAACACGAGCACGCCATTACAATAAAGGATGGTGTCCCCCCTATCAGTGACAGACCATACCGGCATCCTCAGATTCAAAATAATGAGATAGAGAAGTTCATCCAGGAGATGCTTGAGGCTGTGATTATCACACTCAATGTGAGCCATTTGACTAGCCCAATCTATCCTATTGGTGAAAAAAAAAGATAGTAGTTAGAGGTTTTGTGTGGACTACTGGGCTTCAAACAAAAAGCTTAGGTTGGATAAGTTTCCTATCCCTATGATTGATGAGCTGCTATATAAGCTTTATGGGGCCGTCATCTTCACGAAAATCAATCTTAAGTCCGGATACCACCAGATCAGAATGAATCAAGCAGATGTGCACAAGACAGTATTCATGAAACATGAAGGATATTATGAGTCCTTGGGATGTTGTTTGACCTCACCAATGCCCCAGCAACATTTCAATCCCTTATAAATAGGGTTTTCAGCCTTACCTCTAGAAATTCCTTCTGTTATTCTTCGATGACATTATGATCTACAGTTGTATAGACAGAAAATATAGAACGAAGAACAGTTTTGAAGATGTTGAGGGAGCACCAATTGTACGCCAACTTAAAGAAATGTTCCTTTGCACAGTTACAGGTCGAGTGCCTAGGGCACGTGGTGACCTGAACAATAGCAGTTGATCGGTTCAAGATCTAACCTATGGTGGACCGGCCATTAACAATGAGCTTGAAGGAGTTTAGAGGATTCTTGAGTCTCACTGGATACTACCGAAAATTCGTGAGAGGATACGACATGATAGCAAAGTAAGACAATTACAAGTGGGGGGAAGCGACAACAAAGGTATTCGAACATCTAAAAAGGGACATGACCTGCATCCCGATATTAGCATTTCCAGATTTCAGTAAACCCTTTGCAGTGGAAACAGATGTGTCAGGATATGGATTGGGAGCGATGCTCATGCAAGACCAGCAGCCGATTGCCTACTCATGTCAGGTGCTCATAGTTAGGGAGAGGCTCAAGTCAGTACACAAGTACGAATTGATGGCTATTGTCTTGGCATTCAAAAGTGTTGACCCTACCTGTTGAAGTGATATTTTCTAGTTAAGAAAGATTAGAAGAGTTTAAAGTATCTTTTGGAGTAGAGGATGGTGACTGAGGAGAGCATCCGAGATGGCTATCCAAGCTACTGAGATATGATTTCCATATTCAATACCAACTGAGATTGAAGAACAAAGCCGCAGATACACTGTCAAGAAAGGTGGATGAACCCTAGCTTGCAGCCTTATCGGTACCCATGGCTAATTGGAATGTCGTAAGACAGAAGAGCAACCGCAAAGAGAGGTTGAGAAAAATACGAGCAAAGTTACTACAGAATCTTAATAGTCATCCAAGTTATGCATTGTGGGGCAGTAGCTACTCCACCAGGGGTGGTTCGTGTCACAGAGAGCATCAACATAAATCCCCAAACTATTGCAGGTGTTTCACGGTAGTGCAATCGGGGGACATTTAGAGGTACAAAAGACCTACAGTCGTTTATCGACAGATATTTATTAGGTGGGGATGCGCAGAGACATACAATTCATGGTAACACATGATATGTGTCAATGACACAAGTACTTGATCATGGTGTCGGGAGGGTTACTATAACCTTTAGCCTTACTAGAGGATGTTTGGGAAGAAGTGAAGATAAATTTTATAGAGTGGTTGCTATGATTAGAAGGTGGCGGTGATCTTGGTGGTAGTGGAAATTCTGAGTAAGTATGTGCATTTCATTACATTGCAACACCCCTACACTGCGGTCTAAGTTGCTATGGTGTTCATACGAGAGTGGTATGTTTGCACAAAGTGTCATAATCTATTTTATCAGATAGGGACAAAGTGATCCTCGGCCAATTCTAGGAGTTGTTCAGGTTATAAGGAACTGTCCTAAAGATAAGCGCAGCATATCATTCCCAGAACGATGGCCGGACGGAGGTGGACAAGAGAAGTGTGTAGACAACCTCCATTGTTTTGCGTCGGACATGCCGAAGCTTTAGGTTGAATATTGATATAATACTTCATATCATACTGCGACACATACCACTACTTTCAAGATTGTGTATGGGCGAGATTCACCATACCAGATATATATGAGCATAACGCTATATCAGTATCCAATGTCAACCAATACTTGGAGGAGAGGGACAGAATATTGGCAAAGCTCGAGTCAGTTTCCATCCTTCCACCTTGAGGACAAGGTTCTTCTTTGGGAGGGCAGTGTTGATGCGTCCGTGCCTACTTCAGCCGATGGGAGGGCTAACCATGCAATTGAGCCGGTCCAACGAGGACTGGTCTGGACCATGCAAGTGGGATTCCCAAAAAAAGTCGAGGGTGATTTCCGTGCCTGGTTGGGGCCCACCGTCACCACTAATCACGTACAAGATGAGGAAAATCAATGGGGTTTAGAGGAGGGGGGATTTGAAAGGGATCATGGGGAGTATTCATTAGTGCTAATGGGCTACAAATTGTTTTTATTTAAGTTTGCTATAGTTTTTCTTTTCTTGTGTTGTCTCTAGTGGAATCTAGGGTTTGTGGAGAGGAGATCTACCTCTGGAACAATAGATAAACATTGTAATTTTTTTGTTTTTAATGGTATTAGTAAAGTCAAACCACGTTGGAATTTCTCCACCTCTCTATTGCAATTTATTTGTTGTTTTTAGTTCCGGATCGTATCAATTTACTTATGATATTTTTAAAAATTGACTGCAGAATGCTTTAATGAATATGTCAGCCTGTTGATTTTCTTTGATATTGTCATGTATCTACAATAGTTATGCCATCAAAGTCCAAATTTTTTTATGTTCAGTTGGAGTTTTACACGGTCCACATTATGTAATCCTTGTTACTTTCAGTTGGTCCATAATATATTTATGTTGGGAGAGAAACATAAAAAACCCATTGATTTCTGGCATCATGGTGTTCCAAAACCATGTCATAACCATGGAATCAATGTTGTTACCAAAATAACAACTTAGGTCTTTGGACTCTAGAGGCAGATCCACAAGGTGTTGAATCTTTTCCTTCCCTCTTAAAAAGGTCTTCACAATTTGAGACTATTTAAAGTAATTTTTTGTCATTAAAGTGATAAAATGCTTAAAATATATAGAGATCTCCTTTGGTCTGACTTTCACCATTAATCATAGTTGATTCTCTTAATGGGAAATCAAAGAACCCTCATATAGTAAATATAAAGAGAATTTGGGAATTTGGCAGGAGGGATAAGGTTAGAAGTAGTGACCCTAATTTAAAAGAATAATAACAAAATTTGGAATAGAAAATCCTAACCTTGGAAAATAAAAACAAAGGTTGGAAGTGGAAACCCTAACCTTAGAGAATAATAAGAAAAGTTAGAAGTGAAAATCCTAACCTTAGGGAATAAGAACAAAGGCAAGAAGTGAAAATCGTAACCTTAGAGAATAATAACAAAGCCTGAAAGGTATACCCTAAACTTGCTCTGATATCATGTAGAAAATAAAATAATGCAAATTACTCTCAGGAGTTTTCCCTTTTCATTGTACAAAAGGGGATGTATAAATACATCTCCCAAAGTCATTACACAATAAGAATAAAACCAAAATAAGAGAAAAAAAATTGATGGGGGTCGGGCGATCCTTGAGAAAAACACACGGAATATAATCTAAGGCCATAGAGAGACAAATATAACGATATAAACATTTGATCTATGTGCCTTAAGTTCATTGTTATGATTGGAACAAAATGCAATCATATGTAAATCTTTCAACATGTTAAATATTGGGTTCAAGGAGTTCTTACAAAAAACCAAAAATCTTAAATTTGCAGAGGGGCAATTTATTTTGTTGATTGAATCAGTTAATGAACTCTTAGAATATGAGAGGAAGGGATAAGTGAGATGCATAGAAAATATGGCCCTTGCGGCTACTTTATTGAGGAGAGGAAGCGATATATAACTTCTACCAAAGGATATAATGCATAAGAATCATAGCCATTTGAGTTCAAATTTATGTGGTTCATAGTCACTTATGTAAGTGGTAAAATGTCATCTCATCGCCTACCTATGAAACTTTTTAACATTGCTCCCATGTGTAAAATGCGTGCAACTTCAAACATGCAAACAAAAAAAAATTAAAATTACAATATAACCAAGTTTATAGTTAAATAAAATAACAAAAAAGAGTAACATATATAATAGACAATAATATATCTATACATCATAATATATATAAAATATAACATATTAAATATAACCAAGGGTAAATTTCATATGGACCCCAAAAATTAAGAGTTTCAAAGAAGTCTGTGTTTTTAAAAACTATAAGTTGGGTCCGTAAGTCTAAATATGTGCTTCAAATTGGTCTTCCCATGATGGATTCATCAAAAACCATTTAAATCTATTAAATGCCCATCTTATAAGATGAGTTGAAAAAGCTAATTTAAGGAAACTAAAAGAGACCATATATAACTCTCCAATCATGTACTTTATATTGCATCTTCTCCAACAAACTTAATATTTTTGCAGTGTGCAATAAAGAGAAAAAAAAGAAGGATGAGTCTTTGAAAGTGGCCAATTTTTCCAATAGATAGGTAGTGCTCCGATATTAGCATTGATCAAGCTCATCAATGCATTTCAAGTATTAAGGGGATCCCATGGCCTTCCATTATGTTTAAACACACTTGTGTATTTATTTCTTCACTATCTTATCTTGTTTATGGATAAGTTTAGGGGGGTTTTCATCACTTTGAATGAGTTGTAATTTGATAAAAGAGTAGTGCATATTAAACACTTGAAAAACCAAACACTTAATAGAGTCCAAAGAATGAACACATTAATTCTGCATTAGAAATAAGAAAAAAGTTCTCACACAACATCAACTAATAATCTCCCTTGCAATAGCGCCAAAGAGTAATTCTCAAGTTTAGAGAGAAAGTGTGGTTCAGAATGCACTAGGATAAAGATTAACATAGAGGTTTGACAAATTCAAGCGAAGAAAGAGAGAAGTTTGTTTTGAGGTGAAAATAATCTATACGCTTTAACGAATTTAATTTCATTCATTTTTATCATGATATTAAGTTTATAGAAATAAACAAGATAAAATATTCAAATGTAAATTCATAATAGCTCCTAAATCAAAACAAACTTATTTTATTCTTGCAATTAGAGGAAAAAAAACTAAATCCTAGTGGGTGAGCCAACCATCTATGCTTAAATAGGAAGATCAATTTCAAAATTAACCCTTTCCACATCTTCATATCAATAATTTTAAATTCTCCATATCTTCTTATCTTTCAATAATTTTTATTACTAATTTTTGTTATTGGCTTCTCCATGCCTATAGAAAAAAATGGTCAAAAAAGGTGATGGAGTTTTAATATTACACTTATGCAAATTATCATATTTTATAAAGTAATAGCTCTCAAATTACTAATTTTGAATGTCCGAGCAGCCCAAATCAAACCAAAAATTTGCACCCTAGCCCCCCTCGAATGAGAGTTTTATGTTGTGTTCCAAGTCAAATTTTCAAAAGGTAGGTTATATTGAAAACAAGACACTGCCCAAAGATTACACTCACATTTAGCAAGGACTTTAGGCTTGGGATTTAGGTTTTCCATAGGTGCAAGCCCCTATGGTTAATTAACCCTTTCAATAATGAAAAACATTTGATTAATTTTAGTCATAGACATTAAGTATTTGAATTTAACATATAAGAGCAATGAACTTAAGATTTAGATTATGAAATTTATTAACATGAGCTCAGAGCGGATAAGAGAAGATTATGACAAACCATATCAAGATTTCACGATTCTTTCGTATCGGGTTGTCATCGTGATTTATTTAGAGAAAAAAGTCGAAATGACTAGATCGAAGGATCCTTGTCGGCGGCCATAAGTTATTTTATCTAAGGGAACCTTGCAAACATGGGGTGAATGTTTGCCTAAAATGACAAATCTAAGTCAGTTTTAACTAAATGAGAATTTAGTGTCCTATTAAGTACAACATATATTTCACGTCTCAAAAGACAACAAATCATTAAGGGACATACATGCTATAACCATAATTGTAATATAGTGGAGACAACATGACAAATGAATTGGGCAGAAGGCTCAAGCAATTCTTCCATGTATGATCTTTACTTTTGCAATGGGTTCAATAAAGTCTGTCTCTTGCACTTGCTATAGTTTCTCCTCTACTATCTTGTCATTTGGTTAAGATAGATTCCTCCTATTGTTCTAGTTGATTTGGTAATTTATTGTAATAGCTATGGTTTTGAAGCCTTCTTCCAAAATAATACCTTGTAGAAAATAGCCTCAGCTCCATCCTAGTTCTTCTAATACTACTACATACTTCATAAAAATATCTCTCTTTGAAAAGAACCTCAGGGGCAATGGCTTACTCAATTTACACTTCTACTTGCATCAATATGTTCCATTTGATCCCCTTATCATCCTCATGTCCAAAAGGATAGAACTGAGACCTTGAGAGTCCTTTAAACCTATACTGCCATTCATCCCTGACGAACTATGGACTTTAGCCTCTTTATTCTACCACATCAATGCATATGAGGACATTTTCAATAAAGTAAAAGAACAATCAATATATGATTATATTTATAAATAAAGAATTAATTCTACAGCAATTCTGACTAGTCATCAAATTTCTCCACATCAACATTACAATCATATGAGTAGAATTTAATATTCACATCAAATTTGAATGGAAGTACATTTAGTAATAATTTGGGGATCAACCTCCTCCCTCATGGTCAGATGGCACCTTGTAAGCCGCATCATCCTTTTTTGTGAAAATTATTGCCCACTTGTCATGAAGTATGTGAATGGTGGAGGATGAAATATTTATTTATTTTAGATGTTCTCTAGATAGTCATTTGCTATATGAGATTGTTGACTAGGCTTTCTAGCTTATTTATCCTACTTTCAAGCCCTCTTTAGTTTTCCATAGGAATTTCTACTAATGCTTTTTTAGCTAAATGTCTTCAACATGCTCAATTGGCTCTTAGATTGTCACACTTGTTTTCACCTTCTTCCTCACGCCCTACCAAAAAGATCCATGTCCTAATACATCAAATATAATATAGAAGAGAATGATGCATATGATGACTCCTCTAAAACAAGGAAGGGTGGCTTAACTATTATAATTAAAGATTATAAGGATGGTCACAACTCTTAGGATGTTAGGTTTGATCAGTGATCAGGAAGACTTTTTGACACATAAGTAGGTCATGCAATGGGAAAAAATGAAACTGATTAAGGTTTAACTTTTTTTTTAGAAAATTAATTGGTGATAAAAAAAGAGGATGTGATATATCAAACGAATTTTGAATGTCATGACCTTACCAATATTTACTTCTTCGCATTGATGATGCCCTTCTTATCTTCTTATTGCCTTTGAACCTCCCTCTTCCTCTTACATTTTAATCTTTTAGTTTTCTTCTTCTTCTCGGATTATCCCTTGAAATAGCTCTCTTAGGATTAATACCCCTTCTTCTTAAGGTCTCTGGTAAATAGAGAAAGCAAGATGGAGAAAGAGGGATATGACCAATTTAAGGCAAAAGAGAAATATGATAGAAAGAAGAGGAAGAGACAAATTGGAGGCCTTAATAAGTTCAATTTCAATTGTCCCTAATAAAATCTTTAACAGAAGCATTTATAGAAATAGTATAACTAAACATTCAGGATTAACAAGTCCAAGCGCTCTCGTTTTACCCTGCTGCATCTCGACCAGCCAACATTCCAGTTCGCATCTCGGCCTGGCCATGGAGCGTTTGCTACATCTTGTTCATGGCTAGCATACATCCTGCTAGTGTGCTCCATGTTCACTTTCGCGCTAGGGCTTAGCAACCAACCCCTTGTGTTTCCTACCTACTATATTTTTTGCATGCAGCTCCGTAGGAACTTCCAACTGAGTGCCTACCTCCTTTGGTAGTATTCCAACTTCGGAAGAGATGTCCCACTCACTCACTCCTAATCTTATGATTTTTAGGTCTTCTTCATCTTCTTTCTCACCTTTGAAGAACTATTTTTCCGTCATCTTCATCATCATGCTCATTTTATTCCTTAAACTTAGGTTAGTTCAATCCTACTGTTCCAATTTTCAACATGCATCCACCTGCTTTGGCACCGATTATTCATTATGCCCCTCTTCTACCTCACTCTTTGATCGTTCCTAGACCTTTGAATTTACCCTCTATTAGTTTGCTTCCAACCCTACTGTCTGCGCCTTTAATTTTTTGCAAATATTATCAATAGGTTGAATGATAGAATTTGTTCACCTTCATCAAAAAATCATTTTCTCCCATTTTTAATCAAAATGCAATTCCATGTCATCAAAAGCTTGCTTCAAATACCAGGGCAAACCTGTCTTTATCTTCATAGATAAGGAGATCCCATACCTTCACTAATTAGGAGATCACTGATTAGGCTAGACCTATTTATTCTCTTATTATAAGTAAATTCTCATTGAATTGCCCAAACACAAAGATTATCTGCAGCTTTTTAATTAATTTGCATTTGTTTGGCGAGTATTTTGTTGGGCTTATTTATCACCAAAATACCATTAATAAACTATCTTCAGAAGTTGACTATAGCAAGATTTTTTTGGCAGATTTACGGTATCAGTGATTCCCAATGTGCATGCTAAAAGAATCGCCCCATTTTGACTCTTAGAGAAGCCACCAAGTACTCTTGTCTGAATATCATTCTAACGATTTTGATGACAGCAAATCCTCCCTATATTCACTGAGTTCAATAGTTCAAAATCATTAACTAGTTGAATATAGTACTGCTCGTCTCACTAAGCCAACAGTGGCCCATATCCAAGTTGAACAAGATGTAGTGCAGTGCAGGGTGTTGAATAACCAACTATGCTCAAAGAGACAGATTAATATCAAACATATCCCTCATTATCTTCATATTTTAAATTTTAAACTCACGGAACCATATCCTCCCTTTTTAGTATTCCATAGTAATGGATTTTTTTTAATAGGATGCGTTATGCACGTGGGAAAATAGGGAAGAGTATGGGTGGATTTTTATTATTGCTCCCACGCATGTTATCTTGCCATTTAAAACTAGTAGCCTTCAATTAGCGGATTCTAAGTAACCAAAGCCTCATGAATACCTCTTTTCTTTTAAATGCTGCTAAATTGGTATTTACATAAACACAAGTAGATACAAGGGGGGTTTATGAGGCCGGTGGGGCCGGTGCACAATAACTTCTGCATAAAAAGTACCATGAACCTACAAGATCACCAGCCCATATGCCAGCTTCATCACCGCCAGTACCTGCTCTAACTGTAGGCAATAGAAAAAAATATCCATTATAACAATATATTTTCCAAACCATGACTGAGAAACAAGTAAAAGAATAGTTGAGGAATATAAAGCAAATAAATACCTTCCAGCAAAATATTGCGTGAATCAAGGGGATCACTAGGTAGTACTAATACCTGAAAAACAATTATTCCATGGGCTTAAAATCAGTAACTAGTTGTATTATTGCTGCCAATATCCAGAACAAGTGAAGAAGAAGGCGAAACAGACATTTAAGTTCTCCTGCAACCTTAAATAAAACCATAACAAAAAGGAAGATTACATACATGCCACTCACTTCCTATGTATTTACATATCTAACACCTAGACTTCAATTTTTACTTATATGTCACTTTACTTATGCATGAAAAGGTGTATTTCACTTTTTAAAAGTTAAAATAGTGGTATTTTTTGTCATACGAAAGATTGGGTGGTATAAATGTAAAAAAGTAAAGTTTACGTGTTAGATATGGCTGGTAGGCATGTAAATGGCCCTAAAAATTGTTAACTAGACTAATAAACTGTGCTACTGAAGGTATAAAGGAAACATTCAAACCCTAATTGGCGTCTCATTTGACCACCTACCTTTAAGACCCACTAGTTGGGAGGCCACTATAAGAGAAAAGCTTCAAAAACATTGAGCCTAAATCATCTCGGACATTTATTTAGTTATCTGAATTGAACCAAAATTAAAACTAATATACAGTACAGCCATACAAGAGATAACGGAGTGAGTCATAATTCTTAAGATAAAGTGATAATAGTATAAAAGAAGAGAAAAAAAAAGGATAAAAATGAAGAGTTAAAAAACGTAAGTATTGAAGCAAAAGAATCAGATCGTTGCACATAAATGGAAGAAAGAAAATTGGTTATAGCACTAAAAGGAGAAAAAACAAAAAAGGTAAATAAACACCAGCAAAGAATGAACAACTATTCAAAACAAAGATGAAGAATTACATGTGAGATGTATACATTCCTGGACCACATGGGCCCAATCATGATTTAGGAAGTAGTTGGTCAGCTGATACATTTGAGATGGAGAAATTATTCTCCCTTAATTATTCATTATTATGTTTTATTTCTTTCCTTATTTTCGTGATGATTTGAGTTTTCCTCTAATTAAATTAGGGTTAGTCTAAGTTGTATATAAATTGTTATTTGCGTGTATTAAAAAATAAGAGAAATTAAAGAGTTTTTTCCTCCAAATTTTCTTTATGGTATCAAATTGAGGCATCAAACTCTAGCTATCCTTCCTCTGTCAGAACATCTTCAAGCAGCTGCCAGTCCCTTCAGGTCCTCCGTCAGATTCCCTCTCTAGCAGGCGCCTTTCAGCTGTCATTCAAGCCGTCTGATTTTGTGCCTGCAATTGTCGTAGTCCAGGAACGTCCCTGCTCCAACATACCACTGGATTCTATGCTTGGCCTTCCGCAATCCGCTCATAGAATCCTGACCACAATCCCAACTTTGCAGGTCTGAGTGCCCACTTTCTCTCTCCGGTGGAAATCCCGGATCAGCGAGTTCAAGGCCTCCATCTAACAAGGCTCGCAAATCAGCCCTTTCTGCCCAACGCAGTCAGCAAATCAGGACCTTTCTGCCCAACGCAGTCCGCAAATCAGGCCTAGAGTAGTGTGTGACTCCACTTTCTCTCTCTAGTGTAAACTATCCTAAGGTCCGGACGTATTTGTACGATTTCTCTCTCTATTGCAAATCTAGTCTCTTCAGTGCATATCTACAATCCTGCCTGCACCAGAGACATTGAAACTGAGTCACTGCCTCGAGGCTTGTGATTGCACTCTTAAGACTTCTTGTGTATTTCACTCGAGCAAAAATTTTGTTTCAGCGATAGACGACTTTTCTCTCCTGTGTGAAAATCATGTGTTGACCAACAAATAGTCTCTCTCTAGTGGAAATCCTTTGTCGGAAACAAGCAGTTCCTTCTTGGTGAAGCTCCTCCCGATGCCTTTTCATAACGAATAAATATAGCAGGAAATTTACTTTCACCTTAGAAGTTACCTTTGAATCTGCCTTTAATTCTACAGCATCTGAAATCTCTTTCTGCATTATCAACCACAAACTACATAGCAACATTTTTTTCCAATGGTCTCAATCGATATTCATGTATATATGTGGTAAAGGTTAAAAAAAATGATGATCTCATCGAGAAAAATCCTGCAACAGAAATTACTGATCCTAAACATCAGACATGAAAAGCTAGTCATAAGATCATGTCATGACTTGTCAACTTCATGACCACGAAAATTGGAGAAAGCTTCTGCTTGTACAAAATAGCAAAAGAAATATGGATGTCGTAAGGGAAATCTATTCAAGTGTTGACAAGTGACATTAAAACGAGATTACATGACTTGCGACATGATTACTTAATCCTTAAACACTTTCTCCAAATGTTAGCTCCAACTAGATATGCATGAAACACATACCTAAAGGTGCTCACAAAACTCTGCTCTTTACAAAACCATTGTTGAATAGATGAGAACCATAAAGTTCCTTTTAGGGCTCAACAAGGAACCAGATGAGGTAAAGAATCACGGAAACCAAATCTCCTCCTTCAATTTGTAAAGCCTTTACTGAAGTACAAAAAGATGAAGCAGAAAGAAACTCATGATAGTAGGTAATTTCACTATATCAAATGTTGACAACTCAGATTTATACACTCTCAAATCATCTCCGTGGTGTGAACATTGTAAGAAACGTCATCATATAAAGGAGAAGTGTTGGAAATTTTATGGAAAGCCTGTAGATTGGAAGCACAAAAAAGTCAAAGGTGATTATTTAAGCCAGATAAACACAGCATCAAAGAAAGACAAGCCTCATATAAACATAGTTCATTCAATAAAGAACAACTTGAAGCTCTTCAAAGGATTTTTGGGACAATATTCTGACAAGCCATCTACCAGCCTTCTAGCACATCAAGGTAGTCTTCCATTTGCTCCCATAGCTCTCAACAGGAAGAATCAGCCTTTGATAGTGGACTCTAGAGCATCGAACAACATGACAAGTGATATCACTACTTTCCAATCCTTTCAATCTTACAAGCACTATGTTGTAGTTAGAACCACAGATGGTTCCCTCTCATCTATGGAAGGAAGAGAAAATGTAAAACTCACAAAGAGCCTTATTCTTCAATCTATGTTTTATATTTCTTAACTGCAGTTTACTGTCAATCCATAAACTTACTCGTGACATAAATTGTGTTACTAAATTTTACTATAATTTATGTGAATTTCAGATGATGGACTCAGAGAAAGAGATTGACAGTGCTGACATGTATCATGTACTTTATCTGCTCATTAGGACTCTCACTTCAAAAGGACAGTCCCATCATTCACAATCATTTGAATCAAGTCTTGTATCTTAGTATGTTTCTCATAAAAGTCAAGTTATGTTATGACATTTTTATCTTAGACATCCTAACTTACATTATATTGAAAAACTATATCCCCATTTTTTATATCAATAAAAAGTTGAGTTCTTATCAGAGTAAAATTTGTCATCTTGCTAAATATATTCAATCAGTGTACTCAAACCTGAAATATAAATCAACACATCACTTCTCCATAGTTCATAGTGATATTTGGCCCTCAAAAATAAAAAATACAAATGGAGCTAGTTGGTTTTTCACCTTCATTAACAATCATACCAGAACCACTTGGATCTTCTCATGAAAAAAAAAATTAAAAGTGTCAGCATATATAAAACCTTCCACAACATGATCCTCATCCAATTTTAGAGAAAAATTCAAATTCTCAAAATCGATAATGCAAAAGACTACTACAACTCCACTCTCGACTCTTATCTATCCAAACATGGCATCATTCATATAAGCTTTTGTGTTGACACACCCCAACAAAATGATATGGCTGAGAAAAAGAACTGACATCTCCTCGTAGTGGTCCATTCAATTCTATTCACTAATAATGCACCCAAACACTTTTAAGAATACAATTCTCACATCCAATTATCTCATAAATAGAATATTCAACACAGTGCTAAACTTTCAGATACCTCTTAGCACTCTCATAAAATCGTACCCACATATTCAATCTTTCACAGCTAACCTATCGTTAAAAAGTTTTGGTTGCATTGCTTTTGTTCATCAACATCAACCACATCAGAACAAACTTGATCCCAGGTCAATCAAATGTATCTTTGTGTGCTACTCTTCAAACAAAAAGGATATAAATGCTATGTCATAGAAACACAAAAATTTTACAACTCCATAGATGTCACCTTCTTTGAAAATGACCCATATTACCCCAAATCTAACATAGTTGAAGAGAATATCATATTTGGGGTACAATTTAGGAACTTCAAGCTCACCTCACTTATATCTTTGATGAACTCAACATTGTCCCCACTAATAAAAATCAACTTGAAAATGAACCTACTACTCTACTCATTCCTCCCACAGCCCCAACCAAGAGCCAAGAACTCCGTGTATGCTACAAAGAAAAAAACTAGTGAGAATGTAAGGAACAATATGCAAAATCAGGAATGCAAATCACCTGAACCAACTCCCCTAAGTATTCGCACAGAGGTGGGGACCACACATCATGAACACCAAGAGGAAGAAAGGATACAAGAATGCACAGAACACCCAATAGAAAAATTAATGACATGAAAAATTATCATCCTCTAACGAATCTTTTGTTCTGAACCTGGTGTATAGGTCTCAAATTCTTTCCAAGAAGCCTTATATATTCTTGCTAAGAAGGTTGTGGAAGAAGAGTTTCTTGCCCTTGAAGAGAACAGTAACTGGATCATAACAACTCTGCCAGCTGGGAGAAGCACTGTAAGGTTCAAATGGGTATTCACTATTAAATACAAAGCAAATGAGAGTATAGAAAGGTTCAAGGCTAGGCTTGTAGAAAAAAAAGTTCACTCAGACTTATGGGATTGACTACTAAAACATATTCACACCAGTGGTAAAACTCAACACGATAAGAGTATTACCATCGTTGGTTGTCAACTAGAACTGACATTTACATCAACTAGACAATAAAAGCATATTTTTTAATGGGGAACTTGACGAAGAATTATATATGAAGATACCTCTAGGATTAAAGAATAACATGAATAATCAATTGGTATGCAAACTAAGGAAATAATTGTATGGGTTAAAACAATTTCCCAGAGCATAGTTTGAAAGGTTCACCAAGACTATTCTTACAAATGGGTACTATCAGTGTCAAGCTAACCACACTTTATTAGTGAAATTAGTCAAAGAAACTTGAAACAATCAAAAGAATAATAGTTTCTGAGTTTGAGATCAAAGATCTTGAAACTTTAAAACACTGCCTTGAAATGGAAGTAGCTAAATATAAAGAAGTCATTGTCATATCCTGAAGAAAATATTTTCTTTACATGTTAAAGAAGACTGGAATGTTATGATGAAAACCAATAGACACTCCCATGGATCCCAATCTACGAGCACCAAAAGGAGAGGATAACATCTTAGTTGAAAAAGAGAGGTATCAAAGACTTGTGGGGAACTCATTTATTTGTCATGTACAAGGCCTAACATTGCTTTTTCTGTGGGTGTCGTGAGCCAACATGTGCACGATCCAAATGAAGATCATTTATAAATCATCTTTCGAATCCTGATGTACTTAAAGATTACTCCAAGATGTGGATTAATATTAAAAAAAACTAAGAACTGCGGCTTTAAGATATACACTGATGCTAGTTGGATAGAAGAACTGACGGATAAAAGATCTACCACGAGTAACTGCTCATTTGTATGGCGCGACCTTGTTAATTGGAGAATTAAAAAAGCAAGTTGTGGTGGCAATAAGCTGTGCAAAATCTGAGCTTCATGTCATGGCCCAAGGAATTTGTTAAGGGATACGACTAAAGAAACTACTGATGGAACTTCACATGGATAGCCAAAATACTATTAAGATGTTCAACGATAGTCAATCAGCCATCAATATTTCAAAGAATCTGATACAACATGATGGAACCAAACATATAGATATTGACAGGTATTTCATCTCTAAGAAGGCCGATGGGGGGTTGTCCAGCTCAGCTATATTCCAAATCAGTATCAGATTGCTGACATTCTTACCAAGGTTCTTCCTCGGCGCCACTTCAGTGATATCAACAGCAAGTTTGGGATGTATGACATATACGACCCAACTTGAAGTGGAGTGTTGATATGTATGCCTTTGTGGACCACATGGGCCCACTCACAGTTTAGAAAACTATGGATCAGTAGCTATATTTGAAAATACAGACTGATAGAGAAGTAAAAGAAAACTAGACTTTTAATGTGAAAAGGAGGACAGTCAAATTAATCTACTAGAAAATTATATGTGCAGAAATCCACTCTTCTCCTATATTACTAAAAATGTGATTACAAAATGCTATTGGTGTCTAAAATCAATATTAGTTGGCTACAAAAGTTGTAGTTGGTTGTTATAATGATCGTAGTTAGCCTTTGTAAATACTAACGGTGATCGACGACGACCTTTGCAAAATTTAATAGTCAGCGACAAACTTTATTGGTAGGCTACAAATGTTGAGACTTCAAGAGTTAAGATTTAATAGTCAGCTCATTCTCTTATCTCTTCCCCACACCCCCCTTAAGTGAAGAATAAGAGTCTCTTTATAGTTTTTGAGACAATCACTTTGGTAAAAATGACCAATCTCTCAGAACACTTCATCGAATGGTCCAAATTGATTCTCATGATCATATATAATTTTTAAAATCTTTGAGTGTCTTAATATCATCAGAATTTTATGAACATAGGCTTGTAGGATTCATCTTGTCGAACCGCTCGATTTGACTATAAACATGCCAAATTTTAAAATTGTTCGACTTCTAATTAATGCATCAAAACCTTTGACTATACATTAAGTGTTTGATTTGGACATATTTGAACTTGAATTGGATCATTCTTTGTGTCATTAGGTTCGTCTTATCAAGATGGTTAGTTTGACTATAAACTTGTTAAAATTGGGACATGAATGATAATAATTTTGAATCAAAACATCAACTAAAACAATCAATAAAACAAAGAGAATTTTGAATAATTTAAGCATTCATTTCAATCTATAAAATGCATGTGTTGATGCAGATCAATAAATGGTTCTATCTTTTCATAACATTGAACCTTCATTGGCAACACATTCATCCGAATTATAGTTTATGAATTACNTAGAAAGTAAAATAAGGTGAAAAAGGTGAAAATATGCCAAAGAGCCCAATTTTAAGTTGACTTTGGCAAACAATGAGCTTCAACCCTTATCTAGTGTGCCTTATGGCTGAGGACTCTTGGACTTGACCACTGAAAGGTATTCGAGCGTAAATCATAACTATAATACAATGACATCATCATAAACGGACTAACTACCCAGTTAAGAGGTAAATGTCACTCCCATGTTAGCAGAAAATTTTTAGCATGATCCTATATATACAATAGATATGAAATTAATTTTTATAAGAGTTGATCCAAATTAAATGTCATTATTGACCTCATTTTGAGGTCATTACTCTTCTCCTTAGGATCTAGCTCTAGGGGTTCCTATTGACCATCTTAGAAAACTAGAATTGGGACGCACCCTTTTTAGAAATTCAAGTAGCTTCCTATTTCTTTTGTGATATCTCGCATTGATGATCTCAAAATCATCGTCTTATGGTCGAGTGGTAAAGGACTATCATGTGGATGCTCAAAGAGAAGTTCCTAATAGGATCTCAAGCCCTAAGAAAACCTCTTCAGGACTTTATCATCATACATGTACACTAAATGTACAAAATTCACTAAATTGCACAAGATCAGACTTAAATTGAGCCTAAAGGATGGGTGAAAATGCGAACTTCTTCGGACAACCTCTGACGACAAAATGGACAGTGTCAACGCGTCCAAGATACCAATTTTAGTAGAAAAAGACACACATATTGTCATATTTCTAACACAAGTAAAATTGCACGCAAATCGATGAATTCTTCAAAATGACTTCCGATGGTGAAACGGACCGCGCCAGCACTCTGAAATGCCAAAATTATCTAAAGGAGCATTCAATTTTCTACAATTTGACACGAATACAAATGCATAAATCAGATTTTATTTTTGAAATATTAAATATTTTTATTTATAATAAAGTTTTTAATCTTAAACCCTAAACCCTATTCCCGCACACTTGATCCTTCGTTCGACCTCGTGGCTTAGTCAGGCTTGGCTCGTCTCCCTCGTGTGCCCTAGCTCCCGTGGACGATCTACGCGGCAATCTCTTCCCCCTCTCTCGACTCTTCCCCTTCTTTGCGTGGCCGCTGGACCTTTCGGCTCTCCAATTACAAGGGTCGAGCTGACCGACTCTTCTTCTTCTCGAGGTTCTACCGTCTCCCTCTTTACTGTGGCGATTATTGCCTCGCTTACCAGTGAGGCTGGTTGGTGGTTGTCCTCTTCTCTTCTCTGCCAATAAAATAGCTTCTTAGTATACTATTTTGGGTTGTTGAAAATTTCTTGATAGAAAAGAAGGTTGTGGTTTTATTGTTAGGCTTTTAGGGAAGAAAGCTTTGCCAAAATTCTTTCTAGGCTAAGTTTTCGTGTGCTGGGAGTGTGGAGCATTCGGGGGTTGCTGTTTTCTGAAGTTTTTAGGGAGAGAGACTCTGCTAAAGTTATCTTTTCGGCTAGGTCCCTGTGTGCTGGACGTTTGGGAGCTTGGTGCCTTTTTCTTTATTTTTCTTTTAGGAAATCTCAAATAAAGTACTTCTTCTATCTCTTCTATGTTCTGTCACCATGCTTGACACATGTTGGAAGTGCTAAAACGGAAAATGCATGTACGAGGCTTTTGATTTGTTTTAACAGTTACTTCACAAGGGCATTGATATCAAAAATTGGGTCTTTAATACTTTTGTTGGATCTGATTTACACACTTTATGTGGACTAGTTGAAATAACATTTTAGGGAAAGCATGTTTAGGTACCTTCTCACATGTAAATCTTCTTCTTACACTTCTAATATTTCTTTACCTATATGCTGGAAATTGTGGCCTTTTTTTCTTTTCTTCTTGCTGAAGCAGTTTACTATTAAAAGAAGAATGATGGCTTATGTTTCTTTCCTGTTTAAAATACATAAAAAAGTCATGGATATAAACTTTGGATTGATGCTTGCTCACCTAGAATCTATGCTAGAATCCATTTTAATGTTGAAACATGTTGGCTTAGTGATGTATGCACACTTAAATGTTTCGTGTTATTTGATTCTATTTGAAACATATGTTGGCACGATATTTTGGAATATAAAGCTCTAAGGAGAAATACTTTCTGTTTTGACCCACTTGTTGGATTCAGTTTGGACTCTTTTGGAATCAAATTTATGCTGGAAATATTTTATGTTTTGCCCCACTTGTTGGGTCCGGTTTGAGCATTTTGGAATCAAATTATAGATGAAAATATTTTCTGTTTTTGGCCCATTTGAAGGGCTCGGTTTTGGCTCTGTTTTGCCTTTCTTGTGGGCTCGGTTTGCCCATATGCTGGGTGCGGTTTTGGATCATTTGCGTTAAATTCCTACTGGAAATGTTGATCTGTTTTTTTCCCCATATGCTGGGTGAGGTCTTGGCTTAAACTGTATCCTTTTGTCTAGCCTTTATGTTGGGATTAATTGAATTTGAAACAAGGAATTAGTTTGGCTTAAAGGCTTATCTGTTGGCTTTCTTTTACTGGGTTTAGTTGAGCTGAAAATGTGTTTTATGTTTGTCCCACCTTGTGAGCTCGGGTATGCTTATTGTGGTTTCCTGTGTTTGCTTTTCTTCCTGGGCTCAAGTTTGTTGGTCACGGCTTTTCCTGTTTTGTCCTTTGTTGGGTTCGGTTGGGTTGGAAATTCTGGAAATAATGTTTCATTTTGAAATTTTTTTATTGGTAATCAAGTTTGTCAACCCAAAATTCATGCTTTCAATATCTACTTCTATGAGAGAATGCTTAATGTGGGCACTATCATGACTTATGTGATGAAAAATGGTTTCAATCTAAATAATTTATGTGAGTTTATCCNTAGAAAGTAAAATAAGGTGAAAAAGGTGAAAATATGCCAAAGAGCCCAATTTTAAGTTGACTTTGGCAAACAGTGAGCTTCAACCCTTATCTAGTGTGCCTTATGGCTGAGGACTCTTGGACATGACCACTGAAAGGTATTCGAGCGTAAATCATAACTATAATACAATGAAATCATCGTAAACGGACTAACTACCCAGTTAAGAGGTAAATGTCACTCACATGTTAGAAGAAGATTTTTAGCATGATCCTATATATACAATAGATATGAAATTAATTTTTATAAGAGTTGATCAAAATTAAATGTCATTATTGACCTCATTTTGAGGTCATTACTCTTCTCCTTAGGATCCTAGGATCTAGCTCTAGGGGTTCCTATTGATCATCTTAGAAAACTAGAATTGAGACGCACTCTTTTTAGAAATTCAAGTCGCTTCCTATTTCTCTTGTGATGTCTCGCATTGATGATCTCAAAATCATCGTCCTATGATCGAGTGGGAAAGGACTATCATGTGGATGCTCAAAGAGAAGTTCCCGATAGGATCTCAAGCCCTAGGAAAACATCTTCAGGACTTTATCATCATATATGTACACCAAATGTACAAAATTCACTAAATTGCACAAGATCAGACTTAAATTGAGCCTAAAGGATGGGTGAAAATGCGAACTTCTTCGGACAACCTCTGAAGACAAAATGAACTGTGTCAACACGTCCAAGATACCAATTTTAGTAGGAAAAGACACCCATATAGTCATATTTCTAACACGAGCAAAATTGCACGCAAATCGATGAATTCTTCAAAATGACTTCCGATGGTGAAACGGACCGCGCCAGCGCTCCGAAATGCCAAAATTTTCTAAAGGAACATTCAATTTTCTACAATTTGACACGAATACAAATGCATAAATCAGATTTTATTTTTGAAATATTAAATATTTTTATTTATAATAAAGTTTTTAATCTTAAACCCTAAACCCTATTCCCGCACACTTGATCCTTCGTTCGACCTCGTGGCTTAGTCAGGCGCTTGGCTCGTCTCCCTCGTGTGCCCTAGCTCCCGTGGACGATCTACGCGACAATCTCTTCCCCCTCTCTCGACTCTTACCCTTCTTTGCGTGACCGCTGGACCTTTTGGCTCTCCAATTACAAAGGTCTAGCTGGCCGACTCTTCTTCTTCTCGAGGTTCTACCGTCTCCCTCTTTACTGTGGCGATTATTGCCTCGCTGTTTGATTCGCTTACTAGTGAGGCTGGTTGGCGGCTGTCCTCTTCTCTTCTCTGCCAATAAAATAGCTTCTTAGTATACTATTTTGGGTTGTTGAAAATTTCTTGATAGAAAAGAAGGTTGTGGTTTTATTGTTTGAGGCTTTTAGGGAAGAAAGCTTTGCCGAAATTCTTTTTAGGCTAAGTTTTCGTGTGTTGGGAGTGTGAAGCATTCGGGGGTTGTTGTTTTCTAAAGCTTTTAGGGAGAGAGGCTCTGCTAAAGTTATCTTTTCGGCTAGGTCCCTGTGTGTTGGACGTTTGGGAGCTTGGTACCTTTTTCTTTGTTTTTCTTTTAGGAAATCTCAAATAAAGCACTTCTTCTATCTCTTCTATGTTCTGTCACCATGCTTGACACATGTTGGAAGTGCTAAAATGGAAAATGCATGTACGAGGCTTTTGATTTGTTTTAAAAGTTATTTCACAAGGGCATTGATATCGAAATACTTTTGTTGGATCTGATTTAGACACTTTATGTGGACTACTTGAAATAACATTTTAGGGAAAGCATGTTTAGGTCCCTTCTCACACGTAACTCTTCTTCTTACACTTCTAATATTTCTTTACCTATATATTGGAAATTGTGGCCTTCTTTCTTTGCTTCTTGCTGAAGCAGTTTACCATTAAAAGAAGGATGATGGCTTATGTTTCTTTCCTGTTTAAAATACATAAAAAAGTCATAGATATAAACTTTGGATTGATGCTTGCTCACCTAGAATCTATGTTGGAATCTATTTTAGTGTTGAAACATGTTGGCTTAGTGATGTATGCACACTTAAATGTTTCGTGTTATTTGATTCTATTTGAAACATATGTTGGCATGATATTTTGGAATATAAAGCTCCAAGGAGAAATACTTTCTGTTTTGACCCACTTGTTGGGTTCGGTTTGGACACTTTTTGGAATCAAATTTATGCTGGAAATATTTTATGTTTTGACCCACTTGTTGGGTCCGGTTTGAGCATTTTGGAATCAAATTATAGATGAAAATATTTTCTGTTTTTGGCCCATTTGAAGGGCTCGGTTTTGGCTCTGTTTTGCCTTCCTTGTGGGCTCAGTTTGCCCATATGTTGGGTGCGGTTTTGGCTCATTTGGGTTGAATTCCTACTGGAAATGTTGATCTGTTTTTTCCCCATATGCTGGGTGAGGTCTTGGCTTAAACTGTATTCTTTTGTCTAGCTTTTATGTTGGGATTAATTGAATTTGAAACAAGGAATTAGTTTGACTTAAAGGCTTATCTGTTGGCTTTCTTTTACTGGGTTTAGTTGAGCTGAAAATGTGTTTTATGTTTGTCCCACCTTGTGAGCTCGGGTATGCCTGTTGTGGTTTCCTGTTTTTGCTTTTCTTCCTGGGCTCAAGTTTGTTGGTCACGACTTTTCCTGTTTTGTCCTCTGTTGGGTTCAGTTGAGTTGGAAATTCTAGATATAATGTTTCATTTTGAGATTTTTTTATTAGTAATCAAGTTTGTCATCCCAAAATTCATGCTTTCAATATCTACTTCTATGAGAGAATGGNATATATATATATATATATATATATATATATATATATATATATATATATATATATATATATATATTAAAGAAGCATAATAGTAATATTTTGGGCAGCTTTCCCTTTGCCGTGAAGCCTGTTTAATGGTTTTTGGTTTGCTACCCCCTACTCGTGAGCATCCTAGTTGGTTTCTTTTGTCCTGTTTGGCTTCCTCCTCTCTGCCCTTGGCCGTGAGCCTCACTGTTGTGACTTGTGTTGTGGTTGGCTTGGACTTAACTTTTTCGTCATTCCCCCTGGCTATGAGCTTTCTCTTGTCATTCTTTCATGATAAAAATGGTTGGTTTAGGCTTAAATGTATGGTGGCCTTTCTTGGCCCTATCTGCGAGTTTATATATGCGATGGCTTCTTTTTTTTTACTGCTCCTACCCGAGAACATCTACTGGTTGTTTGTGTAGGTTGCTGCCCTTACGCGAGAAAATTCACGTGATTCTCTTTTAGTTCATTTGTTTGTTTCCTGCTTTCCCCTTTGTTACGAGGTTGGTTTAAGTGGTTTTGGTTTGCTCCACTGCCTGTGAGCATTCCAGTTGGTTTCCCTTTGTCTCGATTGGCAGTTTTCTGCTGCCCTTGGTCGTTGGCATTCTCCTATAGCTCTTTTATGATTAATGGGGCTTTTTAGGGGCTTGGTTTTCTTTTCACTACCCTTGGTCGTGAGCCTTACTGTGGAGGTTCTTGGGTCTGTGACATAGTTGGTTCAGGTGGCTTTCTTCTACTGCCCTTGTCTGTGAGCTTTGTCTTATTTGCTGTATTAAATTGTGAAATTTATGTTGAAGCTGGGTTGTGCATTTCACGATTTCTATTTGTGGGCTTGCTGTGAGGCTTGGCTGCTCCCTTTCCTGGCCTTACCAGTTAACCATTGCTCTCCTTCCTGCTATTACCCGTGAGCCCGTTGAGGATTATTCAGGTTCATTTTATCTCGGCCGTGAGCATTTCTATATTTTCTAAATTAGTGTTACATTTATACAATTGTGAAAAGATTTCAATGAAGAATGGAATTAAATGATTTTGACATCGGTGTGATTTTCTGGAAGGCTGGAGAGATACTTCTTCTATTGATTAATGTCCCTTCTTTTATGAAATATAAAGGGCTGGTACAATTTCATTTAGAGAAAACATAAAGTTGATGCAAATTGAATTCATGAAAGGTTTGAAAATTCATAAAATTGTCATTTAGGAAGGGTACCCTTCTTGTGTTGATCCAATTATAAAATTTGAGAAAATGATATCCTTCTTGGATTGATTCAAGGATCTTGGGCTCTCTTTTTTAGATCTTTTTGGCACAGTCTTGAGGATTGCTTCACCCGTTATTCTTTCGATTTTTTGGATAGATCAATTCCTCCACTGTCTCATCCCTATTTTTATTCCTTTTTTTCTTGTTTCTTGGTTCGGTTTTCTGTGCTTATGTCTGATATATAAGTGCCCACAAATAGGTCGGTTTTGTTTTGGGGCTTAGGGCAATGATGACAAAGGCACGCCGTTGGTAAAGCGGAATGATATCTCATCCTACAACACCATGACTCAATTCTGGGACCCGATGAACTGTAGGATGAAAGTATCATTGACCGACACAAGACTAGCGGGGGACCCGTACCTACTTAGGATTGTTGGCTGTCTTACGTCCGATGACGTGATCGACTCGTGGACAACTATTTCTTTTCAAAATTGATAAAACAAATTGATAAAAACAGATACAATATTTATAAAAAAAATATTTTCACTATAAAATTAATATAACTTTCCTTTTGTATGCCCGAAATATATATGCATGCTAAAATATAAATTTTCAATGTGTTACAGCTTGGTTGTCCACTTGTTAATTACGGATATCGGGCTAAGGAGTACCCTCCTAAGTTAGGTTCAGTAGGACACCCTTCTAGTGGAGTGACGGGCTTTATACATCCGAGTGACCGATATTAGTCTTCGACGTCCCTCGAGTACAAATATATATATTTGAGCCTAGCCCCGACCCGAGTCTTTGCGGTCCCCTCTTTCAGACTCTTTCATGTTTCCTTGGAGTTTTTGGACAAAACACTCGTGCTCTTTTCTCCGGGATTTTCCCGAGATTTTGATAGTTTTATTTGAATTGTTACTCATCAATTTTCTTGAGTTTTCCGTTGTGGATTATTTGTCGATTTTTTCGAGTTTTCTAGGCAATGTTTCTTTTGTTTATACACAAACTAGCTTCAAGAAGCAGCAGGCCTCCCAAATATACAGGTTTGATTTACACTAGAGCATTTTATTTCACAGCATATTATATCGTTCTCCCAGCATGTTATACTGTTCTTTTTCTTTTACTGTACATACTATTATTTTTTTTAATATACTGCAAGCTTTATTGTTTTGTTACACACTATACCTTAGTGTAGGAAAACCTATTGATTACATATACCTTTAGGATTGACATCAAACCTGAAATTGCTACGACGAAGAGCTTGGAGCGAACACCGTTGGCAGCGCGACGAGGAACAACTTCAAGATGGAATTACAACATCAAAACAGATTCACATCACTAAACACTTTCTTTAGTGTAAATAACACTCATAGGATTTCGAGGTGGTTTGTCTAACTCAGCGTAAACCCTCATAAATCACTTTTAGACTGTTGTACAACCCTGTTGTGCAATTATAAGTCCTAACACTTTGGATCTTGAGGTTACTACACGGTACAGTGTAAATCCTCCTATCTTTTTAGGTTATTTGCACGATCAGATATTGTGCAAATATGTCCTAAATTCTAAATAAATTGCAGGATTCAATATTAAATAACATCTTCAAAAACATAAAGCCAAACATTATGATATTTGGGAAATCACCAGGGTTTCCCTGAATCTGCAATATCCCCTATTTTTCATTCCTTTGGATTCTTCAAAAACATAAAGCCAAATATTTTCACTATAAAATTAATATAACTTTCCTTTTACATGCCTGAAATATATATGCATGCTAAAATATAAATTTAAAATGTGTTACAACTTGGTTGTCCACTTGTTGATTACCGATACCAGGCTAAGGGAAACCCTCCTAAGTTAGGTTCAGTAGGACACCCTTCTAGTAGAGTGGCAGACTTTATACATCCGAGTGACCGATATTAGTCTTCGACGTCCCTCAAGTACAAATATATATATTTGAGTCTAGCCCCGACCCGAGTACTTGCCGTCCCCTCTTTTCGAACTTTTTCATATGTTTCCTTGGAGTTTTTGGACAAAGCTCTCGTAGTCTTTTCTCCAGGATTTTCCAGAGATTTTGATAGTTTTATTTGAATTGTTACTCGTCAATTTTCTCGAGTTTTCCGTTGTGAATTATTTGTCGATTTTCTCGAGTTTTTCAAGCAATGTTTCTTTTGTTTATACAGTGAATACTAACAAGCTTAAAGGAGCAGCAGACCTCCCAAATATATAAGTTTGATTTACACTACAACATTTTATTTCACAGCATGTTATATCGTTCTCCCAGCATGTTATACTGTTCTTTTCCTTTTACTGTACATTCTATTATTTTTTTTAATATACTGCATGTTTTATTGTTTTGTTACACTATACCTTAGTGTAGGAAAACCTAGTGATTACATATATCTTTAGGATTGACATCAAACCTGAAGTTGCTACGACGAAGAGCTTGGAGCGAACACCGTGGGCAGCGCAACGAGGAACAACTTCAAGATGAATCTATAGCATCAAAACAGATTCACATCACTAAACACTTTCTTTAGTCTAAATAACACCCATAGAATTTCGAGGTGGTTTGCCTAGCGCAGCGTAAATCCTCACAAATCACCCTTAGGCTGTTGTACAACCCTATTGTGCAATTATAAGTACTAACACTTTAGGATCTCGAGGTTACTGCACGATATAATGTAAATCCTCCTATATTTTTATGTTATTTGCACGATCAGATATTGTGAAAATATGTCTTAAATTCTAAATAAATTGCAGGATTCAATATTAAATAACATCATTTCAAAAACATAAAGCCAAACATTAGGATAGTTGAGAAATCACCAAGGTTTCCCTGAATCTGTGATATCCCCTATTTTTCATTCTTTTGGATTCTTTAAAAATAATTGTTCCTATTTGAGCCACTCATGTTTGATTTTCCCGTGTCCAATCTTAGAAACCTAAACTTTGAAATCTGGAAGGTAAAACCACTGATTTTAATCGAGAGTTTTTTTAAGCAAACCCGATCATTTAAGATGTAATTAACTATAGGGGCTTGCCTCTATAGAGAACTTGGAACCCAGGTAAAATAAACTCTTTCTAATCCTTATATTAGATTAGGGAACTTATCGGTCTCATATAAAATATTTCGCAAATCAAACAGATGTCACAAATTCTTCAGCTTGGGTGATTAAGCCTAATACNTCTTAAATTCTAAATAAATTGCAGGATTCAATATTAAATAACATCATTTCAAAAACATAAAGTCAAACATTAGTTGGGAAATCATCAAGATTTCTCTGAATCTGTGATATCCCCTATTTTTCATTCCTTTGGATTCTTTAAAAATAATTGTTCTTATTTGAGCCACTCATGTTTGATTTTCCCGTGTCCAATCTTAGAAACCTAAATTTTGAAATCTGAAAGGTAAAGCTACTGATTTAATCAAGAGTTTTCTTAAGTGAACCCGGTCATTTAAGATGTAATTAACTATAGGGGCTTGCCTCTATAGAGAACCCAAGTAAAATAAACTCTATCTAATCCTTATATTAGGTAGGGGAATTTGTTGGTCTCATATAAAATATTTTGTAAACCAAACAGATGTCACAAATTCTTTAGTTTGGGTGATTAAGCCTAATACAAGTGATATGTTTATTCTTCGAGATAAGTATATTACTCGTGTTATCGTGCTTAGTCATCCAAACTATCCATAATGTGAGACTCGCTTCGTCTCATCTATTTTTAAATTAAAATGTTACTTTTAAAAATTATATTTACCTCAAAACTATTTTCATATTTATAAAACTTATCTCCTTTTTCAAAAATCATAAAGTTTAAAATAAAATGGCCGACAGTTATCCTTGACAAAATCGTGTGGAGAATAATGGATGACTGNAAATCATAAAGTTTAAAATAAAATGGCCGACAGTCATCCTTGACAAAATCGTGTGGAGAATAATGGATGACTATTGTGAGCAAAAAAAGGTCAACTATTGCTTGAGTGATTTGGTTTTTATATATTTTCTTTTTTACTTTTTCATTTCTGTATATAGAAAAATTTAAGCAGAGTTCTCTACAAGAATGAATTTGCTTCATATATGTTCATCATTGAGAAAAAAACCTGAAGCATACTTATTTTCAAATTTGAGAAAGCCCTTTTATCTCAAGATCTAATCCAAATATATTTATTATTAAATGTACCCACCATTAAGGGTATAGCACAAAATATGATCAGAAACATGTGGAGGTTCAGGTTGTAAAATATTGATTATTGTAATTAANTTGAGAAAGCCCTTTTATCTCAAGATCTAATCCAAATATATTTATTATTAAATGTACCCACCATTAAGGGTACAGCACAAAATATGATCAGAACCATGTGGAGGTTCAGGTTGTAAAATATTGATTATTGTAATTAATNGCTTTCTCTTGTGGTTCTTTCATGATAAAAATGGTTGGTTTAGGCTTAAATGTATGGTGGCCTTTCTTGGCCCTATTTGCGAGTTTATATATGCGATGGCTTCTTGTTTTTTACTGCTCCTACCCGAGAACATCTACTGGTTGTCTGTGTAGGTTGCTGCCCTTACGCGAGAACATTCACGTGATTCTCTTTTAGTTCATTTGTTTGTTTTCTTCTTTCCCCTTTGCTACGAGGTTGGTTTAAGTGGTTTTGGTTTGCTCCACTGCCTGTGAGCATTCCAGTTGGTTTCCCTTTGTCTCGATTGGCAGTTTTCTGCTGCCCTTGGTCGTTGGCATTCTCCTATAGCTCTTTTATGATTAATGGGCTTTTTAGGGGCTTGGTTTTCTTTTCACTACCTTTGGCCGCGAGCCTTACTGTGGAGGTTCTTGGGTCTGTGACATAGTTGGTTCAGGTGGCTTTCTTCTACTGCCCTTGCCTGTGAGCTTTGCCTTATTTACTGTCTTAAATTGTGAAGTTTATGTTGAAGCTGGGTTGTGCATTTCACGATTTCTATTTATGGGCTTGCTGTGAGGCTTGGTTGCTCCCTTTCCTGGCCTTTGCTCTCCTTCCTGCTATTACCCGTGAGCCCGTTGAGGATTATTCAGGTTCACTTTATCTCGGCCGTGAGCATTTCTATATTTTCTAAATTAGTGTTACATTTATACAATTGTGGAAAGATTTCAATGAAGAATGGAATTAAATGATTTTGACATCGGTGTGATTTTCTGGAAGGCTGGAGAGTTACTTCTTCTATTGATTAATGTCCCTTCTTTTGTGAAATATAAAGGGCTTGTACAATTTCATTTAGAGGAAACATAAAGTTGATGCAAACTGAATTCATGAAAGGTTTGAAAATTCATAAAACTGTTATTTAGGAAAGATACCCTTTTTCGGTTGATCCAATTATAAAATTTGAGAAAATGATATCCTTCTGGATTGATTCAAGGATCTTGGGCTCTCTTTTTTAGATCTTTTTGGCACAGTCTTGAGGATTGCTTCACCCGTTATTCTTTCGATTTTTTGGGTAGATCAATTCCTCCATCGTCTCATCCCTATTTTTATTTTTTTTTTCCTTGTTTCTTGGTTCGGTTTTCTGTGCTTATGTCTAATACATAAGTGCCCACAAATAAGTCGATTTTGTTTTGGAGCTTAGGGCAATGATGACAAAGGCACGCCTGTGGTAAAGCGGAATGATATCTCATCCTACAACACCATGACTCAATTCTGGGACCCGATGAACTGTAGGATGAAAGTATCATTAACCGACACAAGACTAATGGGGGACCCGTACCTACTTAGGATTGTTGGCGGTCTTACGCCCGATGATGTGATCGACTCGTGAACAACTATTCCTTTTCAAAATTGATAAAACAAATTGATAAAAACAGA
Organism: Phalaenopsis hybrid cultivar; assembly: GCA_002079205.1. Taxonomy (NCBI): domain Eukaryota; kingdom Viridiplantae; phylum Streptophyta; class Magnoliopsida; order Asparagales; family Orchidaceae; genus Phalaenopsis; species Phalaenopsis hybrid cultivar. The sequence goes on along the minus strand of JXCR01114689.1, from coordinate 74,832 downwards.
TACAATATTTATAAAAAAATATTTTCACTATAAAATTAATATAACTTTCCTTTTGTATGCCTGAAATATATATGCATGCTAAAATATAAATTTTAAATGTTTTACAACTTGGTTGTCCACTTGTTGATTACGGATACCAGACTAAGGAGTACCCTCATAAGTTAGGTTCAGTAGGACACTCTTCTAGTGGAGTGACAGACTTTATATATCTGGGTGATCGATAGTAGTCTTCGACGTCCCTCGAGTACAAATATATATATTTGAGCCTAGCCCCGACCCGAGTGCTTGCGGTCCCCTCTTTTCGGACTCTTTTATATGTTTCATTGGAGTTTTTGGACAAAACATTCGTGCTCTTTTCTCCGGGATTTTTCCGAGATTTTGATAGTTTTATTTGAATTGTTACTTGTCAATTTTCTCGAGTTTTCCGTTTTGGATTATTTGTCGATTTTTTCGAGTTTTCTAAGCAATGTTTCTTTTGTTTATACATAAACTAGCTTAAAAGAGCAGCAGGCCTCCCAAATATACAGGTTTGATTTACACTAGAGCATTTTATTTCACAGCATGTTATATCGTTCTCCCAGCATGTTATGCTGTTCTTTTTCTTTTACTGTACATTCTATTGTTTTTTTTTAATATACTGCAAGCTTTATTATTTTGTTACATATTATACCTTAGTGTAGGAAAACCTATTGATTACATATACCTTTAGGATTGACATCAAACCTGAAATTGCTACGACGAAGAGCTTGGAGCGAACACCGTGGGCAGCGCGACGAGGAACAACTTCAAGATAGATCTACAACATCAAAACAGATTCACATCACTAACCACTTTCTTTAGTGTAAATAACATTCATAGGATTTCGAGGTGGTTTGTCTAGCGCAGCGTAAACCCTCACAAATCACTTTTAGACTGTTGTACAACCCTGTTGTGCAATTATAAGTCCTAACACTTTAGGATCTCGACGTTACTGCATGGTACAGTGTAAATCCTCCTATCTTTTTAGGTTATTTGCACGATCAGATATTGTGCAAATATGTCCTAAATTCTAAATAAATTGCAGGATTCAATATTAAATAACATCATTTCAAAAACATAAAGCCAAACATTAGGATATTTGGGAAATCATCAGGGTTTCCCTGAATCTACAATATCCCCTATTTTTCATTCCTTTGGATTCTTCAAAAACATAAAGCCAAATATTTTTACTATAAAATTAATATAACCTTCCTTTTGTATGCCTGAAATATATATGCATGCTAAAATATAAATTATAAATGTGTTACAACTTGGTTGTCCACTTGTTGATTACCGATACCGGGCTAAGGGATACCCTCTTAAGTTAAGTTCAGTAGGACACCCTTCTAATAGAGTGACGGGTTTTATACATCCGGGTGACCGATATTAGTCTTCGACGTCCCTCAAGTACAAATATATATATTTGAGTCTAGCCCCGACCCGAGTGCTTGTCGTCCCCTCTTTTCAGACTCTTTCATATGTTTCCTTGGAGTTTTTGGACAAAGCTCTCGTGGTCTTTTCTCCGGGATTTTCCCGAGATTTTGATAGTTTTATTTGAATTGTTACTCGTCAATTTTCTCGAGTTTTCCGTTGTGAATTATTTGTCGATGTTCTCGAGTTTTCTAGGCAAAGTTTCTTTTGTTTATACAGTGAATACTAACAAGCTTAAAGGAGCAGCAGACCTCCCAAATATATAAGTTTGATTTACAGTACAGTATTTTATTTCACAGCATGTTATACCGTTCTCCCAACATGTTGTACTGTTCTTTTCCTTTTACTGTACATTCTATTGTTTTTTTTAATATACTGCATGTTTTATTGTTTTGTTACACATTATACCTTAGTGTAGGAAAACCTAGTGATTACATATATCTTTAGGATTCATCAAACCTGAAGTTGCTACGACGAAGAGCTTGGAGCGAACACCGTGGGCAGCGCAACGAGGAACAACTTCAAGATGGATCTACAAAATCAAAACAGATTCACATCACTAAACACTTTCTTTAGTGTAAATAACACCCATAGGATTTCGAGATGGTTTGCCTAGCGCAGCGTAAACCCTCACAAATCACCCTTAGGCTGTTGTACAACCCTGTTGTGCAATTATAAGTCCTAACACTTTAGGATCTCGAAGTTACTGCATGGTATAATGTAAATCCTCCTATCTTTTTAGGTTATTTGCACGATCAAATAATATGGAAATATGTCTTAAATTCTAAATAAATTGCAGGATTCAATATTAAATAACATCATTTCAAAAACATAAAGTCAAACATTAGTTGGGAAATCATCAAGATTTCTCTGAATCTGTGATATCCCCTATTTTTCATTCCTTTGGATTCTTTAAAAATAATTGTTCTTATTTGAGCCACTCATGTTTGATTTTCCCGTGTCCAATCTTAGAAACCTAAATTTTGAAATCTGAAAGGTAAAGCTACTGATTTAATCAAGAGTTTTCTTAAGTGAACCCGGTCATTTAAGATGTAATTAACTATAGGGGCTTGCCTCTATAGAGAACCCAAGTAAAATAAACTCTATCTAATCCTTATATTAGGTAGGGGAATTTGTTGGTCTCATATAAAATATTTTGTAAACCAAACAGATGTCACAAATTCTTTAGTTTGGGTGATTAAGCCTAATACAAGTGATATGTTTATTCTTCGAGATAAGTATATTACTCGTGTTATCGTGCTTAGTCATCCAAACTATCCATAATGTGAGACTCGCTTCGTCTCATCTATTTTTAAATTAAAATGTTACTTTCAAAAATTATATTTACCTCAAAACAATTTTCATATTTATAAAACTTATCTCCTTTTTCAAAAATCATAAAGTTTAAAATAAAATGGCCGACAGTCATCCTTGACAAAATCGTGTGGAGAATAATGGATGACTGTTGTGAGCAAAAAAAGGTCAACTATTGCTTGAGTGATTTNACCTACCCTGGTACATAGAGGATCAAGTTGAAAATTAAATTCCGTACTTTCTCGATGTTTGTGGCCTCCGATATAATCTTTGAGATTTTTTTACATGCTATTTTTATTTTTTAGGGGAAAAAAAAGAAACACGTGCCTTGAAATGAGTGTATGATGATCCACAATTGCTCAATATAACTTTTTTTGGTCTTGAATTTTTTATATAATTTCATTTTTAATAAGTATTTCTTGAATTTGCTTATCTTATCTTATGTTTCTTTGCTTTAGTTCATTTTTTATTCAGAACAAATCACAAAAAGTTGGGACTATTCCATATCCTCTCAAACTGATCGAGTACATGTGTGGGTAGCATAAAGACGAGCTAAAGGAAACGAGTTTGCAAAATTTTCAATGCACAAACAAACTTTTCGTGCATGATTGAGTATGATTTCTATAAGGACTGCTTACAACACTTTGAAGCTAATATGATTTTCATTGTTTTATGTTTTCTCATTACTGAGCTAACAAGCACCACAACACAAACTTGTTCATGAAATGTGCACCAGATTTTGTATTTTGGGGAATTGGCATATTTTTTGTGTGCGTGAAGGCTTTTTGCAATGACAGAATTTACACTGAATTTTATTTCATAAAATGAGTCCAATTAAGATTGTCTAAGTTTAAATTTTTTTTGGACTTCTCTGGTGGCTCCATTNTAATTGAGTATGATTTCTATAAGGACTGCTTACAACACTTTGAAGCTACTATGATTTTCATTGTTTTATGTTCTCTCATAACTGAGCTAATAAGCACCACAGCACAAACTTGTTCATGAAATGTGCACCAGATTTTGTATTTTGGGGAATTGGTATATTTTTTATGTGCGTGAAGGCTTTTTGCAATGACAGAATTTACACTGAATTTTATTTCATAAAATGATTCCAATTAAGATTGTCTAAGTTTAAATTTTTTTTGGACTTCTCTGGTGGCTCCATCATCGGAATGTGCACACGGCTTTGGAATCATGCATAATTGTTGCATTTGATTCACTTGCACATTTTTTTTTAAATAAACACGCATATCTTTTTCTTACTTACAAGTTTGCTTATTAGTATGTATTGAAGCTTCCAGTTTTCATAAATGCTTGAATGGTAAAATTTGTTTACATTTTATTCATGTTGCTGCATGGGCCGGTGCCACAAGGGAAGAACTTATATCTATAGATATAAGTGCACCGCATGTCATTTTTATTTCACATTTCAGTTCATATGAACAAGCTTATTTTTTTCTTGCATTCATTGGTGAGTTTCCAAAGTTCATGTAAGTCTTTTTTTTTCACTTTTGACCTTTACATGACCTGTAGCACATTTTAGAAGTCTGTTTTATCTTTCGCAATTTCATCCACCAATTTTATTTTTGTCGCCTAGTTTACTACCACAAGTCTTTTTGGTTCGACCTTTTAAGATGAATATCAGGTAGATTACAAAGGCTAATTTCTCTTCTAGAAGGGATACCGATTAACTTATAGGGCCCTCCCACCACGCCAAAAAATGTGCGCATAAATATGTACGAGACACCTACTAAAAAAATTAAGTCCATAACTGCATCAAGAAATATGGATATAGGCAGTGTGTGAAGTGTTGGACANCTTTTAAGATGAATATCAGGTAGATTTCAAAGGCTATTTTCCCTTCTAGAAGGGATACCGATTAACTTATAGGGCCCTCCCACCATGCCAAAAAATGTGCGCATAAATAATGTATNAAGTGTATTTGTGTCAACCATTCCATGAATAGCATGTATGTACATTTTGAGAAGGTTTTCTACACAAAAGAGGTACAAAATAATAACAAAACAAATTCCTAATTGAGCCAAGAAATACGAGTATGAGAATTATGTATGTTGGCGAGGTTGTTTTATATATCTTACACAATGTCAATCACTTATTTTCGAAGAAAAAAATTATCGATATTAAGAAGAAAGAGAAATAGAGATTGTGTACGTGTGTGTGAGGAGCAACAACAAAATAGAGAGAAGAAAAGCTTTTAGCGATCAAGGCATATGATGGAATCAAGAATTGAAAATTGGGGCGTGTGGCGTGATGATACTTTTTTTTCCTTTAATTTTGTAAAGGGGTGACAGAACAGCCAATCTCTCCTTGAAATATTGCATATATTTCATTAAAAGGTAAAAAAATACAAAATTATGTAAAGTGTATCACTATGCATATACAAAATGAGACCTATCATTCCTAAAAAAAGCAAAAAAAGAATCACTATCATTTATAATTCTATTTCTAATACAAAAGTTATCCTGTAAGGCAATCAATGCACAATGGTGAGTTGCTCTATTGTTATCTCTAGCAGAATGACAAAAAATAACATGTCTGAATTGTGTCAAAAAACAAGATCAAGACTCTGCTGGGTCGGTTCTGCCAAAATTTCATCCCTGTGGAGTGTCTAAGGAGGGAGAAGATATTCCTAATATCCCCTATAATGTCTTTAATATAACGAATGGCATTTGAGCACTATCCTGGTGAAGTGCACGTTGTCCAGTGGCAGCTAAGTAATGGCCTTGGTCATCACGAATAATAACACTAATGCTAGCAAGATATGAGGGGAGGAACTCCATCAACATTCGTTTTGATGCATCCTAGAGGGGGTGGGGGCATTAGAAAGAAGGGCAAATCAGTCTCAAAGACTAACCAGTGTCTAGTGCTCCTGGATAAGAAAGTAGGACAATGTTGTGAGACATTCCAAGATCGTGGCTGCAATGATTGTAGGTATGCATAAAGGTTTTCCATGTCTTTTTGCAGTCCTGCTTCTCCAACCATGGTGGGTTGCATAGAAATATATGCTGGCTGCAACACAGTTATGTTTGTTCTCTGCAATCAGCACATTAATGACCTCATCAATGCTACAATCTCTCCCTCAAAGAACAAATCAAAAAAGGCACAAAGAGACGAAAGGAGATTCAAAAAAAAAAAAAAGATAAAACGGATAAAAAAAGAGCTAATGGCAAGGCACGCATCAATAAATTCTCTTGAAGCCTAATTCAAGGAATCAAGGACTCTAGTACCTAAATAAAATTTCATTTATAAAAGAAATTATTTTGCATCAGCATAACATTCTAATAAAAGAGTAAGATGGTTAAAATAGCCCATAAATAGACCTAAGGCCTATTAATGGCATCCTAATATATACAAAATCTACGAATTGTTCTCCAAAGTCATACTTCTGATACCCTGAATTGATCAGCAAATACCAAAAATTCATGTTAAACATCATGACCCAATATATCTTATATTTGGTTCAAACTAAGGAAATAGAGTATATCTACAAACCTATCTTGAATTGGATGGTATCACATGTTATAGTATAGTATCACATATTTCAGTATTATGATTATGGTACATAATAGCCATGTTTACTTAACCCTGAACAACTATAGACCCATTCAAATGTGCCAAATACAAAAATTAAAAGATACCNTGCACGTTGTCCAGTGGCAGCTAAGTAATGGCCTTGGTCATCACGAATAATAACACTAATGCTAGCAAGATAAGAGGGGAGGAACTCCATCAACATTCGTTTTGATCCTTCCTAGAGGGGGTGGGGGCATTAGAAAGAAGGGTAAATCAGTCTCAAAGACTAACCAGTGTCCAGTGCTCCTGGATAAGAAAGTAGGACATTGTTGTGAGACATTCCAAGATCGTGGCTGCAATGATTGTAGGTGTGCATAAAGGTTTTCCATGTCTTTTTGCAGTCCTGCTTCTCCAACTATGGTGGGTTGCATAGAAATATATGCTGGCTGCAACACAATTATGTTTGTTCTCTGCAATCAGCACATTAATGACCTCATCAAAGCTACAATC
>JXCR01114689.1:50103-67792 GCA_002079205.1 Phalaenopsis hybrid cultivar | reverse complement strand
ATTGGCATCTCCAACGCTTAATTTCAATGAAAAAACAATAACATGAACTGTGACTTTTAACTGGATTATAACAGCACTCATTAAATCATTTTCCTACCGCTTCATTTGGCCTGTTCGGTTTCTTCTCTTTTTATTTCCGGAAGTCAAACTTTTCTACTTTGCAATGGTAACATAATTTATCCAGTTCTACCAGTCGTGTTCTCCTAGCTTGAGCAAGCAAAGCCATATATTTATATCGCAGCTTAGTTTTGATTTCTGAGTTCTCCCGAGAAGGAAAGGAGAGACAAATAATCAAAACGGTAAGATAATAGTAAAAAATACTAAATAGCACGAGTAAAATGGTTAGTATCAAGATAACTAGGAAACTAAATGTCAGTTTTACTGGTTATTAGTAACATTTTTTGAAAAATCACTCATATTGATCAGCCAATTCAATCTTACCTTTTATGACATTTTGACAATTAACATTTACAACGAAAAATGTCTAAGTCATGATCCCAAAAGCCAACTTTTCATTCATTCCAATTGCTATCTGTCTATCTCTCTCTCTCTCTCTCTCTCTCTCTCTCTCTCTCTCTCTCTATATATATATATATATATATATATATATATATATTAAAAATGCCCAAGGACAAATATATTAATACGGAAAAGATACAGAAATGTTGTATGAGAGGACCTAAAAGAAAGCCCAACTCACAAAATACAACACACACAAAACTCAAATAAAGCAAAGATACATGAACATAAAAAGACCAAAAAGCCACAAAAGGGAAAAACAAATAAAAATTCATGTTTTGCTGGCACATACTGACAACTCTTTCCACGTTTTCTCTGCAGACTCCAACTTCATGAGTAAATAAGGTGCCTGTGCAAGAAGCCAATAACTTTAGGTTTCCTTATAAAAGGTTAATATAAAACATTATAGAAAGTGGTAGATAAGTAATTCAAAGTCACTAAAACATGTTTATGATAATCATGTCTGGTAAATTATATCCGTGCTAGCATTGAGGCATGATCCATCATGCTAATAAAGACAAACTACACTTAGCATCATAGCCTCATTGAGAAAGAGGTACTCATTTACTTGTAATTCACCAAAAGGTAAAAAAAGAAAAAAAATCATTAAAATCTTCATAACATAAAAAAATTTTGATGCTCTTCAAAGAGCGAAGCAAAAACTTAGTATATATTCGGGATTAATTTTATTTTTTATTTTTGCTTATGATTTTTCATTTGCTTTTAAAAACATACATGTTTATTATATTTTTTTATCTAATTTTATTCTTGTTTCTAAAAACAAATTAACATGTTTTTTAAAACACTCAAAAGTCAGNTTTGGAAGAGCTCAACTAGTGTTGTGGTATGAATCAAGGACTAAAAAAGAAAAAATCATAAACCTACAAGTAACTAAGATAACTGCTTCATGAATATACCAACTGGAAGACATTGGCATCTCCAACGCTTAATTTCAATGAAAAAACAATAACATGAACTGTGACTTTTAACTGGATTATAACAGCACTCATTAAATCATTTTCCTACCGCTTCATTTGGCCTGTTCGGTTTCTTCTCTTTTTATTTCGGGAAGTCAAACTTTTCTACTTTGCAATGGTAACATAATTTATCCAGTTCTACCAGTCGTGTTCTCCTAGCTTGAGCAAGCAAAGCCATATATTTATATCGCAGCTTAGTTTTGATTTCTGAGTTCTCCCGAGAAGGAAAGGAGAGACAAATAATCAAAAAGGTAAGATAATAGTAAAAAATACTAAATAGCACGAGTAAAATAAGTTAGTATCAAGATAGGAAACTAAATGTCAGTTTTACTGGTTATTAGTAACATTTTTTGAAAAATCACTCATACTGATCAGCCAATTCAATCTTACCTTTTATGACATTTTGACAATTAACATTTACAATGAAAAATGTCGAGTCATGATCCCAAAAGCTAACTTTTCATTCATTCCNCCGGTCTTCTTCAATGACATTTTGATCTACAGTCATACAGAGACAGAACATGCAGAGCACCTAGGGCAGTCCTAAAGAAATTGAGAGAGCACCAGTTGTACGCTAATTTGAAGAAATGTTCATTTGCACAGCTATAGATGAATTATCTAGGGCACGTGGTGACCAGGGCAAGAGTAGCAGCAGACCCGTCCAAGATTGAGGCCATGATGGACTGGTCTTTACCCAGTAGCTTGAAGGATTTGAGGGGATTCCTAGGTCTCATCGGATACTACNATATATATATATATCTTAAAAATGCTCAAGGGCAAATATATTAATACGGAAAAGATACAGAAATAAAGAAGGCCTAAAAGAAAGCCCAACTCACACAAAACCCAAATAAAGCAAAGATACATGAACGTAAAAAGACCAAAAAGCCGCAAAAGGGAAAAACAAATAAAAATTCATGTTTTGCTAGCACATACTGACAACTCTTTCCACGTTTTCTCTGCGGACTCCAACTTCGTGAGTAAATAAGGTGCCTGTGCAGGAAGCCAATAACTTTAGGTCTCCTTATAAAAGGTTAATATAAAACAATATAAAAAGTGGTAAATAAGTAATTCAAAGTCACTAAAACATGTTTATGATAATCATGTCTGGTAAATTATATCTGTGCTAGCATTGAGGCATGATCCATCATGCTAATAAAGACAAACTAAACTTAGCATCATAGCCTCATTGAGAAAGAGGTACTCATTTACTTGTAATTCACCGAAAGGTAAACAAAGAAAAAAAAATCATTAAAATCTTCAAAACATAAATAAATTTTGATGCGCATCAAAGAGCGAAGCAACAACTTAGTATATATTCGGGATCAATTTTATTTTTTATTTTTGCTTATGCTTTTTCATTTGCTTTTAAAAACATACATGTTCATTATATTTTTTATCTAATTTTATTCTTGTTTCTAAAAACAAATTAACATGTTTTTTAAAACACTCAAAAGTCAAACTTTAAGATGTTTTGATTGTATTTTAAAAAAAATCATATCTTAATAAAATATGTCAAATATGTTTTGTTTCAAATTAAAGCATAAATAAGAAAAATCAAAATCAAAAATAGAAAATAAAAAATAAAAGTGAGCCCAAACAGCCCCCTAATAATTGAAACACCAAGAAATATGGCAAGAAAGTCCAAAGCAAGATGGTTGCTCACTTAATGATTCAACACATCAAAACCTATAAAAATAGCACAGCAGAAAAAAGATATCATCTGAAAGAGAAGATATTCAAACATGGTCACCAAAGATGCATAAAGACAGATGGGTAGAACATTTTCAGCGGGTGCATAGAAACTGTAATTAGAATCATTTATAAAATACAGCAAAAATGGGGCAGTTACATTTACACACATACCACCAAATTCCTATGTATTTACATATCTCACACCTAAATTTTGTTTCTTACATTTATACCGCCCAACTCTTTCATATCACATTAAAAATGCCACAATTTAAACTTTTAAAATGTGAAATACAATTTTTTATGCATTAGTAAAGTGGTATGTATGCAAAAATTGAAATTTAGAAAATTGACGTTTAGGTGTCAAATATGTAAATTTAAAGAAATTAGGTGGTATGCATGTCAATCTTCCAACAAAAATTAATGATGAAGAATACACAAAACTAACCACAAATAGAAGGCATAATGCTGATGGTACTGATAATGAAAAAGAATTATCATTTAGATTACAGCTTGTTAATCTTTCTAGAGTTTCACTAAGATCCATTGACTAATGCTCTGACACAGTAATGAGGTTAGAGGTACTTCAACAAATTTAAGTGTTCATTAAATTACCGCAAGGAAACAATCTAACAAATTTACTTGTGTTGCGGCAGACCAGATATTTTTCATTCTTTCTTCACAAAATAATAGTATATGGCAATCATGTCATTTACAGCATTTTGGATACAATTAAGGATACTTCATAATTAATATGAAGGACCATTTACATACATACCACCGAATTTTTATTTATTTACATATTTAACATCTAAAGTTTGATTGTTTACATTTATACCTCCTAATACCACTATTTTAATTTTAAAAAAGTGAAATACATCTTTTAATGCATAGGTAAGGTGGCATATATGTAAAAGTGAAGTTTAGGTGTTGGATATCTAAATAGATTAGAATTAAACCATAAATATTGTCATAATGTCATTTCNGTCCAAAGCAAGATGGTTGCTCACTTAATGATTCAACACATCAAAACCTATAAAATAGCACAGCAGAAAAAAAGATATCATCTGAAAGAGAAGATATTCAAACATGGTCACCAAAGATCATAAAGACAGATGGGTAGAACATTTTCAGCGGGTGCATAGAAACTGTAATTAGAATCATATATAAAATAGAGCAAAAATGGGGCAGTTACATTTACACACATACCACCAAATTCCTATGTATTTACATATCTAACATCTAAATTTTGTTTCTTACATTTATACCGCCCAACTCTTTCATACCACATTAAAAATGCCACAATTTTAACTTTTAAAATGTGAAATACATTTTTTTATGCATTGGTAAAGTTGTTTGTATGCAAAAATTGAAATTTAGAAAATTAATGTTTAGGTGTCAAATATGTAAATTTAAAGAAATTAGGTGGTATGCATGTCAATCTTCCAACAAAAATTAATGATGAAGAATACACAAAACTAACCACAAATAGAAGGCATAATGCTGATGGTACTGATAATGAAAAAGAATTATCATTTAGATTACAGCTTGTTAATCTTTCTAGAGTTTCACTAAGATCCATTGACTAATGCTCTGTCACAGTAATGAGGTTAGAGGTAATTCAACAAATTTAAGTGTCATTAAATTACCGCAAGGAAACAATCTAACAAATTTACTTGTGTTGCGGCAGACCAGATATGTTTCATACTTTCTTCACAAAATAATAGTATATGGCAAGCATGTCATTTACAGCATTTTGGATACATCTAAGGATACTTCATGATTAATATGAAGGACCATTTACATACATACCACCGAATTTTTATGTATTTACATATTTAACATCTAAAGTTTGATTGTTTTCATTTATACCTCCTAATACCACTATTTTAATTTTAAAAAAGTGAAATACATCTTTTAATGCATAGGTAAGGTGGCATATATGTAAAAGTGAAGTTTAGGTGTTGGATATCTAAATAGATCAGAATTAAACCATAAATATTGTCACAATGTCATTTCTTATCGAAAATGTTTATAAAGAAAAGTAAATTTTAAGATGAATCATTACAGTAATTTTTATCTGTGTATGTTTATCTGAACCAGTACCAAAAGGAACTTTTATTCTATCAAGGAGAAAGTCAACCATTCATTTAAATAAAGATTTCCATCCCCTAGCGTTAAATAATAATTTCAATATAACAATCTACACCTTTAAATTTATTTTAGGGGCATTTATATATTTACCACTCAACTCCTATGTATTTAAATATCTAACACCTAAACTTTGCTTTTGACATTCATACCACCCAAATCTTTCATATCATATGAAAAATACCACCATTTTAACTTTTAAAAGGTGAAATAGGGCTTATACATAGGTAAGATGGTAAGCATGTAAAAATTGAAGTTTAGGTGTGTTACGCCATGGAATAAACCGGCCCAGACAATGCCGATCTAGACCCAGCCAAGCAAACTACTCTAGCCTTCTAGTGACCGGCCGGTTCAGCTAAACGAGGCGGAAAAATCCTAAGGCCGCCTCAGAATATTTCAGGCCCCAAGTGCGCCCACTAGGTCTCACGTACACAAGGATGAGAAATTCTAGGAGTTTTGGGGGAAATTTTTAAGAGTATTGGGTATGTTTGAAAAGCTAAGAAGCTAGGCTGGGGTATGTTTCACTTGGCTGCAATTGTTCTTTCTTTCTCATGGTATTCCTAACGGCGTCTTGGGTTTGTGGAGAGACGATCTTCCTCTTGAATAGTAGATCATCATTGTATCTTGTTTGTTTTCATTGATTTTGCATTTGACTTTTATTAGCTCTATAGTGCAATCTATTCGTTAGTTGTTCATTGTTTTTCTTTCAAATCGTATCAAATTGGTATCAAAGCGAGATCTTGGAGGAATGACATTAAAGAAAGTGATGTGCTGGAAGGAGAAGTAGGGCAAATCTGATCGAGATTTGAAGAAAGGTTCATCGCCACAAAGAACATATTTTTTTCCATAGAGAACCGAATGGAAGACAGATTCGAGAGCATAAGAGAAATGTGAGAGATGATGAAGAGGCGCGTGGAGATACAATCAAAGGTCCCTAACAAATGGTTAATCAGAGAATCCTTTGCCAAATCAAAAGAGAAGGAGATCGAATGAGAGAACAATAAAGAGGACATCTACCACCAAGAGTGACCACTGGGACTCTGAGAAGAGGGGGAATGGAGACTTATGATGGAGGGGGTTGGACCGAAAATTAGAGGAGGGATGGTGCAAGGAGCACGGAAGAGCACGAAGGAGGAAGGAATTGGGAGTGGGGGCCATGGCCGAAGAAGAGAGTTTTACCTTAGACACATAAGGGGAAACACCGGAGGACGATGAAGTTGGGGTGGCGATGCAAACTTTAAAAAACTTAAGATGTCGATCCTCGAAGAAGATGATGCAGGTGGATGGGTGTATCGGGTGGAGCGATACTTTATAGTAAATAGGTTAACTAAACAAGAGAAGCTCATGGGGGCAAGATTATATTTGGATGGAAAGGCTCTAGCATGGTTTAAGCGGATGGAGGTCAGGTATCCTATACATTTGTGGGAAGAGTTTAAAGATTGCTTGTTAGAACGTTTCTAAGATAATCTGAGAAAAAAACTTACAGGAGCAAGACGATCACAAAATAAAGGGAGAGGTTAGAGCTCTTGTCGGGGNGATCACAGAATACAGGGAGAGGTTAGAGCTCTTGTCGGGGCGGCTGAGGGATATTTCGGCGGCAGGATTGAAGGGAAACTTCTTGAAGACCTGAAGCCTAACATTCGAGCCGTCATCCAACCATTGAGACCGCATGGATTGAGGGAGATAATGAAGCTCGCCTAGATGATTGAAGATGAGAAAAAATTCAAAAAGACAAGCAAAGGCGGTAACACTGGAGGATTCTAAAAAGTAGCCTCGAAGGCCACGACACCGTCACTGATGACCTAGACGGTATCGTTTCATAAAGAGACCCCAAAGCAGAATAATACAGGACCAGCTCTAGGGGCAATTTCAAGCGTCTCACCGATGCAGAAGTACAAGATAAAAAAGCAAAAGGATTATCTTACCTATGTGACGAAAAAGTATGCCCAAGACGGCCACTGTTGCAAAGAGAGTGCCCTTCAGATCCTTTTATAGTTCAGAAGGAGGACACAGATGTGGAGGAATCAGAGGAAGACGCGATGGAGGAGGACCATTAGCACTTGGATGTAGTGGAGGTGCCCCTCAATTCAGTGTTGTCATTTACTCCGAACCACACTATGAAAGTTGGGAAGAATCGGGGAACAGCCGATTGTGGTGTTAATGGATAGTGAGGCCGCACATAACTTCCATCTCAAATTAGGCCATGGATCAATTAGGGTTGAAGCTGGTGGTTACATGAAGCTTTGGTGTAATGATGGGTACAAGGAAGGTGGAGAAAAGTCGGGGGATTTACAAGGGATTGGTTCTGACACTACATGGCCTACAGGTGGTGGAGGACTTCCTTCCCTTAGACTTGAGTTAAGGTGGACTGGAAATCACTAACGATGGAGTTCTAGGTGGAGGGTAGGAAGGTGATACTGAGAGGAGATGGTAGCTTATGCAAAACCATGGTCTCGCCTAAAACCATGGTCAAGTCGATAAGAGGAGCAGAGATAGGCTATTTGGTGGAGTTGCAGAGTATTGAGGAGGTCTGAGATCCCGAGTCGGCAGAGTTTCCTTGGAGGTTCCAGAAGCTCCTACAACAGTTTACTGAGATCTTTCAGCAGTCGAGAGGGTTACCACCTTTGAGGGAACACAAGCACGCCATTATACTAAAGGAGGATATCGCCCTATCAGTTTCAGACCATACTGATATCCTCAGATTCATAATGATGAGATAAAGAAATTGATCTGAGAGATGGTCGACGCTGGGATTATCAGACCCAGGGTGTGCCCCTTCTCCAGTCCAATCCTATTGGTGAAGAAAAAAGATAATAGTTGGAGGTTTTACGTGGATTACCGGGCATTGAACAATGACAATGCATAGGATAAGTTTCTTATCCTTATGATTGATGAGCTACTATATGAGCTTTATGGGGCAATCAACTTCGGGGTGAATCCAACGAATGTGAATAAGACAGAGTTCAGGACACATGAAGGATATTACGAGTTCTTGGTGATGTCATTTGGCCTCACCAATGCCCCAGCTGCATTTTAGTCCCTCATGAATAGGGCTTTACAGCCTTACCTCATGAAATTCATCTCGGTCTTCTTCAATGACATTTTGATCTACAGTCATACAGAGACAGAACATGCGGAGCACCTAGGGCAGTCCTAAAGAAATTGAGAGAGCACCAGTTGTACGCTAATTTGAAGAAATGTTCATTTGCACAGCTATAGATGAAGTATCTACGGCACGTGGTGACCAGGGCAAGAGTAGCAGCAGACCCGTCCAAGATTGAGGCCATGATGGACTGGTCTTTACCCAGTAGCTTGAAGGAATTGAGGGGATTCCTAGGTCTCACCGGATACTACCGAAAGTTTGTGAAGAGGTACGAATGATAGCATGGCCAAAGGCAGAGCAGCTGAAGAAAAACAATTTCAAGAGGGGGAAAGCCGCAACATAGAACTTTGAACATCTGAAGAGAGCCAAGAATAGTATACCAGTATTAGCACTTCCAGTCATTTGTGGTAGAGACAGAAGGGGGTACGGATTGGAAACAGTACTCATGCAGGACCAGCAGTCGATTGCCTACTTCAGCCAGGTGCTCACAGCTAGGGTGAAGCTCAAGTCAATGTAAGAAAAAGTATTACTAATTTAAAATATGTAAATTTAAACCTTCCATAATGAAAGTTGTTGCGCAAATCACTTCCTAATACACGCACACTCCAAATTCACGATGTGAATGGGTTAACCATAATAGCATTTGCTTCGAGAAGATTTGTCTGGAACTTGATAACATTCTTTTGGCTTTGTTGGAACTTTTAAAAAAGTGAATTGGAAAATTAATGTATATCCATAACGTCTAGTGCTTACTTGATTCAGTGTTATCACGAGTGAGTTGAGTGCTTGTCTAGGTACCCACGCAAGGTGAATTGTAGAATATGACCATACCATCAATTGGAGAAAGGAAAGGCTTAAGATTTGAAAGTTCAACCAATATTAAATAGAGGTTCAACCATAATACAACAACAATNATCATCATTGTATCTTGTTTGTTTTCATTGATTTTGCATTTGACTTTTATTAGCTCTATAGTGCAATCTATTTGTTAGTTGTTCATTGTTTTTCTTTCAAATCATATCAAATTGGTATCAAAGCGAGATCTTGGAGGAATGGCATTAAAGAAAGTGATGTGTTGGAAGGAGAAGTAGGGAAAATCTGATCGAGAATGGAAGAAAGGTTCGTCGCCACAAAGAACATATTTTTTTTCCATAGAGAACCGAATGGAAGACAGATTCGAGAGCATGAGAGAAATGCGAGAGATGATGAAGAGGCGCGTGGAGATACAATCCAAGGTCCCTAACCAATGGTTAATCAGAGAATCCTTTGCCAAATCAAAAGAGAAGGAGATTGAGTGAGAGAACAACAAGCAGGACATCATCTACCACCAAGAGCGACCCCTGGGACTCTGAGAAGAGGGGGAGTGAAGACTTCTGATGTAGGGGGTTGGACCGAAAATTAGAGGAGAGATGGTGCAATGAGCACGGAAGAGCACGAAGGAGGAAGGAGGAAGGAGGAATTGGGAGTGGGGTATGGTCATGGCCGAAGAAGAGAGTTTTACCTTAGACACATAAAGGGAAACACCGGAGCACGATGAAGTTGGGGTGGCGATGCAAACTTAAAAAAACTTAAGATGTCGATCCTCGAAGAAGAAGATGCAGGTGGATGAGTGTATCGGGTGGAGCAATACTTTACAGTAAATAGGTTAACTAAACAAGAGAAGCTCATGGGGGCAAGATTATATTTGGAGGGAAGGCTCTAGCATGGTTTAAGCGGATGGAGGCCAGGTATCTTATACATTTGTGGGAAGAGTTTAAAGATTGTTTGTTAGAACGTTTCTAAGCCATCTGAGAAAAAAACTTATGGGAGCAATCCTATGCTCTGACTCAGAAGGAGACGATCACAGAATACAGGGAGAGGTTAGAGCTCTTGTCGGGGCGGCTGAGGGATATTTCGGCGGCAGGATTGAAGGGAAACTTCTTGAAGACCTGAAGCCTAACATTCGAGCCGTCATCCGACCATTGAGACCGCGTGGATTCAGGGAGATAATGGAGCTCGCCTAGATGATTGAAGATGAGAAAAAAGTCAAGCAGACAAGCAAAGGCGGTAACACTGGAGGATTCTAAAAAGTGGCCTCGAAGGCCACGACACCGTCACCGATGACCTAGACGGTATCATTTCAGAAAGAAACCCCAAAGAAGAATAATACAGGACCAACTCTAGGGGCAATTTCAAGTGTCTCACCGATGCAGAAGTATAAGATAAAAAAGCAAAAGGATTATCTTACCTATGTGACGAAAAAGTATGCCCAAGGCGGCCACTGTTGTAAGGAGAGTGCCCTTCAGATCCTTTTATAGTTCAGAAGGAGGACACAGATGTGGAGGAATCAGAGGAAGACGCTATGGAGGAGGACCATTAGCACTTGGATGTAGTGGAGGTGTCCCTCAATTCAGTGTTGGCATTTACTCCGAACCACACTATGAAAGTTGGGAAGAATCGGGGAACAGCTGATTGTGGTGTTAATGGATAGTGAGGCCGCACATAACTTCCATCTCAAATTAGGTCATGGATCAGTTAGGGTTGAAGTTGGTGGTTACATGAAGCTTTGGTGTAATGATGAGTACAAGGAAGGTGAAGAAAAGTCGGGGGATTAACAAGGGATTGGTTCTGACACTACATGGCCTACAGGTGGTGGAGGACTTCCTTCCCTTGGACTTGAGTTAAGGTGAACTGGAAATCACTAACGATGGAGTTCCAGGTGGAGGGTAGGAAGGTGATACTGAGAGGAGATAGTAGCTTAAGCAAAACCATGTTCTCGCCTAAAACCATGGTTAAGTTGATAAGGGGAGCAGGGATAGGCTATTTGGTGGAGTTGCAGAGCATTGAGGAGGTCTGAGATCCCGAGTCGGCAGAATTTCCTTGGAGGTTCCAGAAACTCCTACAACAGTTTACTGAGATCTTTCAGCAGCCGAGAGGGTTACCACCTTTGAGGGAACACAAGCACGCCATTATACTAAAAGAGGATATTGCCCTAACAGTTTCAGATTCAGAATGATGAGATAAAGAAATTGATCCGAGAGATGGTTGAGGTTGGGATTATCAGACCCAGGGTGAGCCCCTTCTCCAGTCCAATCCTATTGGTGAAGAAAAAAGATAATAGTTGGAGGTCTTGCGTGGATTACCGGGCATTGAACAATGACAATGCATAGGATAAGTTTCTTATCCTTATGATTGATGAGCTACTATATGAGCTTTATGGGGCAATCAACTTCGGGGTGGTGAATCTAACGAATGTGAATAAGACAGAGTTCAGGTCACATGAAGGATATTACGAGTTCTTGGTGATGTCATTTGGACTCACCAATGCCCAGCCGCATTTAGTCCCTCATGAATAGGATTTTACAGCCTTACCTCATGAAATTCATCTCGGTCTTCTTCAATGACATTTTGATCTACAGTCATACATAGACAGAACATGTGGAGCACCTAGGGCAGCCCTAAAGAAATTGAGAGAGCACCAGTTGTACGCTAAATTGAAGAAATGTTCATTTGCACAACTATAGATGAAGTATCTAGGGCACGTGGTGACCAAGGCAGGAGTAGCAGCAGATCCGTCCAAGATTGAGGCTATGATGGACTGGTCTTTACCCAGTAGCTTGAAGGATTTGAGGGGATTCCTAGGTCTCACCGGATACTACCGAAAGTTTGTGAAGAGCTACGAATGTTAGCATGGCCAAAGGCAGAGCAGCTGAAGAAAAACAATTTCAAGTGGGGGAAAGCCGCAACATAGAACATTGAACATCTGAAGAGAGCCAAGAATAGTGTGCCAGTATTAGCACTTCTAGATTTC
The DNA here is from genome assembly GCA_002079205.1 of Phalaenopsis hybrid cultivar. Taxonomy (NCBI): domain Eukaryota; kingdom Viridiplantae; phylum Streptophyta; class Magnoliopsida; order Asparagales; family Orchidaceae; genus Phalaenopsis; species Phalaenopsis hybrid cultivar. The sequence continues at coordinate 55,560 of JXCR01114689.1, read as the reverse complement.
AGCAGATCATTTGTGGTAGAGAAAGAAGGGGGTACGGATTGGAAACAGTACTCATGCAGGACCAGCTGTCGATTGCCTAATTCAGCCAGGTGCTCACAGCTAGGGTGAAGCTCAAGTCAATGTAAGAAAAAGTTTTACTAATTTAAAATATGTAAATTTAAACCTTTCATGATGAAAGTTGTTGCGCAAATCACTTTCTAATACACGCGCACTCCAAATTCATGATGTGAATGGATTAACCATAATAGCATTTGCTTCGAGAAGACTTGCCTGAAACATGATAACATTCTTTTGACTTTGTTGGAACTTTTAAAAAAGTGAATTGGAAAATTAATGTATATCCATAACGTCTAGTGCTTACTTGATTCAGTGTTATCACGAGTGAGTTGAGTGCTTGTCTAGGTACCCACGCAAGGTGAATTGTAGAATATGACCATACCATCAATTGGAGAAAGGAAAGGCTTAGGATTTGAAAGTTTAACCAATATTAAATAGAGGTTCAACCATAATACAACAACAACAACAACAAAGCCTTAATCCCACTAAGTGGGGTCGACTACATGAATCATTTTTCTCATTGCATCCTATTTAGTGTTATATTTTCATTTAATTCTAATAAGTTAAGATCATTTTTTATACAATATGCCCAAGTCTTCCTAGGTCTATCTCTGTCTTTCTTAACATAATTTGACTATAAAACATCTACTCTCCTAATCGGATAATCAGTGGTCGACGTTTAATGTGACCAAACCATCTAAGATGACTCTCTAATTTTGTCTGTCACTGGAGCTACACTAACCCTATCACAGATATGTTCATTTCGCATTTTGTCTTGAAGTGTAAAGCCACTCATCCACCTAATCATTCTCATCTCGGCAAACACTTAACTTAGTATTATGCTTCTCTTTTAAAGGTCAACATTCAGAGTCATAAAGCATTGTAGGTCTCACCACCATCTTACATAATTTTCCTTTCAGTTTAAGCGGTTCTTTTCTATCACACAATAAGCTCAAAGCATTTCTCCACTTCAACCAACCAACTTGAATTCTACGATTAACATCCCCATCTATATCACCATTCCTTTGAACAATAAACTCGAGAAATTTAAATCGACCATACCTTTTAATAATTCGATCACCCAAAGTTACACTTGTCACTAGAGCTACTACTAAAATTACATTCCAAGTATTCAGCTTTGGTTCTACTCAAACGAAGGCCTTCAGACTCCAATGTAGACCTCCATAATTCAAATTTTTTCTGGGTTTTTTTCTCTCGTCTTATCCACGAGAAGGATATCATCAGCAAAAAGCATACATCAAGATACATCCTCCTGTATATGTCCAATAAGACCATCCATCACTAAAGTAACAATATATGGACTTAAAGCTGATCCCTGATATAATCCAACAAAAATAGGAAAATATTTGATCAATGCTCCTTCAGTTCAAAAACAAGCAACAACTCTAGTATACATAACTTTAATGACTTTAATATAAGTTATATCAATGCTTTTTTTCTCAAGAACTCTCTAAAGGATATCTCTTGGAACCTTATCGTAAGTTTTTTTCTAAATCAATAAAAAAAATTATAAATTCTCCTAATTATCTCTGAATTTCTCCATCAAACCTCTGAATAAATGTATAGCTTCCATAGTAGATTTGCCCGGCATAAATCCAAATTGATAATGAGAAATCTTTGTAATACGTCTTAACCTATGTTCAATTTTCCAAATTGAGTAAAACACATCAACTTAATTCCTCTATAATTTGCACACTCTCGTGCATCCCCTTTATTCTTAAAAATGAGAACCAAAATACTCTTCCTCCACTCCTCGACAACTTAATTCCTCTATAATTTGCACACTCTTGTGCATCCCCTTTATTCTTAAAAATGGGGACCGAAATACTCTTCCTCCACTCCTTAGGCATCATGTTAATTTGTAAAAAAATATTAAAGAGTTTAGTAAGCCAAGAAAGTCCCAAATCTCCTAAATATTTCCACACTTCAATTGGGATATCATGTCCTGCAAACTTTCCACCCTTGATTTTTTTAAAGCCTCCTCAACTTCTTCTTTACTAATGGATGGTAAATATGAAAAGTTTTATTATTATTAACGATATTAAGATCGCTAAGTTCGATCGTATTTTCAGAAACTTTATTAAAACATTTATCAAAATAATTCATCCGTCTATGTTGAATGTCTTTTTCGAATACATTTTTCTAAGAAAAGTACTTTTTTATTTTCATATTTAATGCACTTTATTTGAGTTAAATTTTTATTTTTCTTTTCTCTTTGTTTGACTAGTTTATACATATATTTTTCACCATCCTTAGTATCTAATCTATGATAAAGATCATTAAAAGCAAAATTTTTAGCATCACAGATCATTCTTTTAGACTCTCTGAGGGTCGTTTGATATTTTTCTCAATCCTCTGAGTTTTTACATTTAAACTAATTTTTATAACATGCTTCTTACATTTAATCTTTTTCTTGCACATTATTATTCCACCACCAACAATTTTTATTAATAGAAAATTTTTCTTTTGATTCTTCAAATACATCTTTTGTCGCTTGTTTAATATTGTTGGTTAATTTATCCCACATAACATTTACTTCTTCATGAATATCTGAAATTTTGATATCTTGAATTTTACTCATAAAAATAATTTTATTTGTGTTTTTTATGTATTCATCTAATTTTACAATGATGAATTATAGTATTCATTATTTTACAACTCTTCATCTTAAAATCAAGAACCAATAATCGACATTGGGTACTTAAATCCTCATTTAGAATGACTTTACAATCCTTACAAGCTCGACGATCTCTTTTTCTTATAAGAAAGTAATCAGTTTGTGTTTTATTAGATCCGTTCTTATAAGTAATAAGATGTTTATCTCTTTTCTTGAATAAAGTATTAGTAAAAACAAAATCATATGTTAAAACAAAATCTAATATGACTCTACCTTCTTCATTAATTACTCCAAAACTGTTGCCACTATGAATATTTTTGAAATCTTCCACCACTCTACGAACATATCCATTTTAATCTCCTCCAATAAAAAATCTTTCTTCAATGGGTATTATTTGCATCAAGTCTTCTAAGTCATTCCAGAATTTATCTTTAGAACATATAAATCAACCTACTTAAGGAGCATAAGCACTTATAATATTAAAAATCTTAGTATCAATAATAATCTTGAGGGCTATAATTTTATATTCAACTATATTAATTCATTCGTATATAGCCACCAAAGAAGAGTATCAACTATGAGTTGACCAAGTAATAGCCAATNAACGAAAAGAGAGAGAATTTGGAAGAGCTCAACTAGTGTTGTGGTATGAATCAAGGACTAAAAAAGAAAAAAATCATAAACCTACAAGTAACTAAGATAACTGCTTCATGAATATACCTNACCCAAATCTTTCATATCATATGAAAAATACCACCATTTTAACTTTTAAAAGGTGAAATAGGGCTTATACATGGTAAGTGCATGTAAAAATTCAAGTTTAGATGTGTTACACCATGGAATAAACCGGCCCAGACAATGCCGGTCTAGACCCAGCCAAGCAAACTGCTCTAGCCTTCTAGTGGTCAGCCGGTTCAGCTAAACGAGGCGGAAAAATCCTAAGGCCACCGCAGAATATTCCAGGCCCCAGGTGCGCCCACTAGGTCTCACGTACACAAGGAGGAGAAGTTCTAGGAGTTTTGGGGGAAATTTTTAAGAGTATTGGGTATGTTTGAAAAGCTAAGAAGCTAGGCTGGGGTATGTTTCACTTGGCTGCAATTGTTCTTTCTTTCTCATGGTATTCCTAACGGCGTCTTGGGTTTGTGGAGAGACGATCTTCCTCTTGAATAGTAGATCATCATTGTATCTTGTTTGTTTTCATTGATTTTGCATTTGACTTTTATTAGCTCTATAGTGCAATCTATTTGTTAGTTGTTCATTGTTTTTCTTTCAAATCATATCAAATTGGTATCAAAGCGAGATCTTGGAGGAATGGCATTAAAGAAAGTGATGTGTTGGAAGGAGAAGTAGGGAAAATCTGATCGAGAATGGAAGAAAGGTTCGTCGCCACAAAGAACATATTTTTTTTCCATAGAGAACCGAATGGAAGACAGATTCGAGAGCATGAGAGAAATGCGAGAGATGATGAAGAGGCGCGTGGAGATACAATCCAAGGTCCCTAACCAATGGTTAATCAGAGAATCCTTTGCCAAATCAAAAGAGAAGGAGATTGAGTGAGAGAACAACAAGCAGGACATCATCTACCACCAAGAGCGACCCCTGGGACTCTGAGAAGAGGGGGAGTGAAGACTTCTGATGTAGGGGGTTGGACCGAAAATTAGAGGAGAGATGGTGCAATGAGCACGGAAGAGCACGAAGGAGGAAGGAGGAAGGAGGAATTGGGAGTGGGGTATGGTCATGGCCGAAGAAGAGAGTTTTACCTTAGACACATAAAGGGAAACACCGGAGCACGATGAAGTTGGGGTGGCGATGCAAACTTAAAAAAACTTAAGATGTCGATCCTCGAAGAAGAAGATGCAGGTGGATGAGTGTATCGGGTGGAGCGATACTTTACAGTAAATAGGTTAACTAAACAAGAGAAGCTCATGGGGGCAAGATTATATTTGGAGGGAAGGCTCTAGCATGGTTTAAGCGGATGGAGGCCAGGTATCTTATACATTTGTGGGAAGAGTTTAAAGATTGTTTGTTAGAACGTTTCTAAGCCATCTGAGAAAAAAACTTATGGGAGCAATCCTATGCTCTGACTCAGAAGGAGACGATCACAGAATACAGGGAGAGGTTAGAGCTCTTGTCGGGGCGGCTGAGGGATATTTCGGCGGCAGGATTGAAGGGAAACTTCTTGAAGACCTGAAGCCTAACATTCGAGCCGTCATCCGACCATTGAGACCGCGTGGATTCAGGGAGATAATGGAGCTCGCCTAGATGATTGAAGATGAGAAAAAAGTCAAGCAGACAAGCAAAGGCGGTAACACTGGAGGATTCTAAAAAGTGGCCTCGAAGGCCACGACACCGTCACCGATGACCTAGACGGTATCATTTCAGAAAGAAACCCCAAAGAAGAATAATACAGGACCAACTCTAGGGGCAATTTCAAGTGTCTCACCGATGCAGAAGTATAAGATAAAAAAGCAAAAGGATTATCTTACCTATGTGACGAAAAAGTATGCCCAAGGCGGCCACTGTTGTAAGGAGAGTGCCCTTCAGATCCTTTTATAGTTCAGAAGGAGGACACAGATGTGGAGGAATCAGAGGAAGACGCTATGGAGGAGGACCATTAGCACTTGGATGTAGTGGAGGTGTCCCTCAATTCAGTGTTGGCATTTACTCCGAACCACACTATGAAAGTTGGGAAGAATCGGGGAACAGCTGATTGTGGTGTTAATGGATAGTGAGGCCGCACATAACTTCCATCTCAAATTAGG
>JXCR01114689.1:0-31686 GCA_002079205.1 Phalaenopsis hybrid cultivar | reverse complement strand
TTAAATTTTTAAAAGATTTTTACATAAAGAACTTTAAAAATGAAGGGTGAAAGAAAGCATTAAATGCATAAAAAAAATCATACATGTTGGAGATTCTGATTTTTTAACATAAATTTTGAAATACTACAGGTGCTAATATGAAAACTACAAGGCTAAAAATATTAAATTGCACATAATATATATAAAATTTACTGAGAAAGAGCTAATCACAATACATAACAAAGTGCTAAAAATAACAACAGAACTAAACTAAACTCTAAAAATGAAAAGAGTTTTCCACATTACAGTTTCACATTACATAACAAACAAAGTCTTCAACAACATCACAACACAAACAATACAATCACACAATACAAACACAAATAAACAAACAAAAAAATCACCAGTCATTATCTTCTTCATCATCGACATCTAACTTCTGCCGCTGATATGGAGTATTAGTAGGGTGAATAGGGAAATGAACTATATGGTCACCCCTCAGGTATCTTACTAAAGCATCATCATAAGCAGCATCATACTCAAATTTCTGGCGAATCAGATCATCAGTGTGAGCATTTATAGTCTCCATATTTTGCATCATATGATCCATCCTCAAAATATCTCCCTGCTGACTCATCTTCTGGTTCAACAAGTCCCTGTTGCTGGGGTCACTTGAAGTAGGCTCACTAAAAGTAGGGGTTCTAGAAGTAGAAGGAATATCCCTGACCTGTCTTCCAGATCTCCAATCAACATGAGACTGATAAGTCTTGATGTTGGCATGCCCAATTGGTCTCTAAGGCTCAATCCTCTCCTCATCAGGTCTGAAATCAACTTCTGCATGCTCACAATGTGTGTAAATGAGAGCAGGGTGCACCAATCCACTAGTGGTCTCTCCTAGAGAAATAGATCGAATGTTCATATAAATGATAGATCCTACATTTATATCCATCACTTGCTGAATACAATAGTTAAGGATGGCTCTATCCTTGGTTACTTCATTATGATGGTTCGTTGGAATCATTCTTCCAAAAATAAAATATTGTTAAGCCTTAGACACTACATTTAACATAGAAAGGGGAAAGTTAACTTTAACTCCATTTTTTATTTTCCAAGACCCTTTCTCACTAGTTAGAAAAGAAATAACTTCATCTAAGGCTTGATCTGTAGCAGAAAACGAATGATAATGGCTTCTATAAACATCTTCAAATTGATAAGACTCATTAATTTTTCTTGGACTAAACTCCACTCTTTTTCCTTGAACAAAAACAAAATCATCAAAAACCTCAGGAAGATTGGCATAAAATTCCATCACAATCCCAACTATCGCATCGACAGTAAAATAACATAAGTTTTCCCACTACCGAGCGATAATCAATCGTTCAACTTCTCCTCCCGGATTTTTAAAACCTCGGTCTTGAATCACTTTTTTATTTTCTTGAAGACTATAAAATCGAGCACTGGCTCTAAAGCTAATAAACATTTGCTCCTCATATTCTATTTTCCTTTTGCTCGATCTATGTGCCATAGGAGATCTAGAAAAATTTGATAAAAATTATGAATAAATCCCAAAATTCCAAAAATAAAAAATGTAAATCACTTTAAACTCAAATCCACTAAGAATTTTTCCCCAAAGCATTTTCTCAAAATATCCCAAAAAATTTCAAAATTTTGGATCTAGTCAATGTGAGAAAAATCTTTGGTGAAAATCAAAATTTTTACTTTAAAGTGTAGCTCTTATCTAGAGAAGATAAAATCCAAAGTTCCTTTACCTCTAAATCGCCTCAAATTAGCCCAAAATCAAGCCCTAGGTGCAAAACCCAAGGTTGAAGGTGACTCAAGGGGTAAAAATGTAGGTTTAGAGTGAAAATTGCAAATTAAAGGGTTAATTCGCCTCTCTCAGGTCGAAGGCGTCGTCAGTGCCAATGTCAGTGCCGTCAGCGCTGAAGGACCGAAATTCACTTTTTTGATTTTTCAAATTTTTAATTTCCTTTCAATTTTCTCCAAAGTTTTTTTAGTAATTTTAAACACAAATTTTATCTAAATTCATAAATACACATTTCACAGACAAACATTTTCACAAACAACAACAAACTAACTTTTATATATAAAAATACACTTTTTACAAACACATTGAAAAAATCACAAATTCACACCTATGAAGTAAACTAATTATAAATCAGCGTCGAAATCAAACCACAGCACTAAACGCTGACACAAAACTATACCATAATCAAAGTTCAGAATAAACCAAATCAAACCTAATCAAATCCACACAATTACACTAAACACGTAAACATTTTTAAACAAGTAGAGAATTCACAATCTTCAATCATTCAGCCTCATCTTCATTGCTATCACCCACTCTAATATCTCCCATAGATTGGTAATGAACATACAGGTTATAGAAGGATCGATACGGGAATTGATTTGTCAAATTTTCTTCCACCCTTTTTCTTTAAACATCCGAACTAATCCTGCTTCAAAAGTTCTAGTGTGATCAAAATTCTCTTTCATTCTCCAATCTAAGTGATAAAAAATGTACTTGAGATCTCCCACTGCATTCATAATACTATGAAGTTCTCTTTCAATTGCTTCAATTTCTTCTCTAAAGCAAGCAAACTTTCAACTATTGGTGAAATTAATGGATATGAAGCATGTGAAGAATGATCTATAATAGTATTTAGTGCTTCATTTCCATTACCAACATACTGATCATCAATAGTGGTCATGGGCTCCCATGGTAGTAAAACGTTTTCCAAACTTTCATATGACACTTGAGATTGACTGTAAATTAGAAAAATTGTAGAAGGATGCCTAAGTTCATAAATTGGCCCATTCATAATGATTCTCATCATAAATTTAAATATAATTGAACCTATATCAATAGGTTTTTCCATTTGAATACAATAGTTTAAAATAACACTCTCCTTGGTGACTCTACTGATCTTCATAGTGGGGAGTAATTTTGCACAAATAAAGAAATACCAATGCTTCGAAATTGGATTAAGTGATGAAATAGGAAAACTAATATATCCTTCATCTGGTACTTCCCACATATCACTTTCATTCGTCAGAAAATTATAAATATCTTGCATTAAATCTCGCGTAGGAATGAAATTTGCATAATGACAGATTGGAACATTTTCTATCATATACAATTCATTAATCTTAGCAGGAGTAAATGGTACAACCTTACCTCGTACGAAGAAAACTCCTTGGGTAATTTCGTGTAAATTTGCATAGAATTCCTTCACTACAGGTAAAACAACCGTAGCTGTAGTGTAACACAGAACGTCCTATCGCCTTTGCAGAATGATCTTGTCAACTGGAGCACTTGGATTGATCATCCCATGATTAACAAATCCTCTTTCCTTGATCAATCTCTTCTTTGCAATAACATTATCGTATAATCTCTGTGCGTCGAAACTAATAAATTTTCTTCTATTGAAAACTCCATACCTTGAAGTATTTCTGGAATTGGAAGCCATGAAATCCGAAAATAGAAAGTTTCTAGGCGTTCTAGGAAGCATTTAAGACTTTAAAAACACCTCCTGATGGTTATTATGGATCAAAATCCAGCTAAAGTCCGCCAAAAGTTGCAGAACCATCAAACCGCTCTCGGCGCCGCTGGCGCTCCTGATGGGCGCTGCCAGCGCTGAGATCCGCTTTCTTGGGCGTCGTCGACGTTAGTGGCCAAATTTTTGCGATTTTCTTATTTCGTTCAATTAATTTCCAACTTTTCTTCCAATACAAATATTTGACTTAATTTATAATAAATGTAATTGTGTAGGATTATTATCTACTAATATATAAGACACTTAACAAAATAAATAGTGATACATAAACGTATAAGTATGGGTTGTCTCCAAAAAAATGCTTGGTTAAATGTCATCAGCCCGACATACTACTTGTTTAGTTGGATTGACTTAACGTTAAACCTTCTTTAAATTGAGGTATGTGCCCTTCATAATAATGTTTCAAACAATGCCCATTAACTTTAAATACCATTTATTGAGGTATGTGCCCTTCATAATAGTGTTTCAAACGATGCCCATTAACTTTAAATATCTTTTCAGTGTTCAGATCCTTAATCACAACAGTTTCATAATGATAGACTTTGATTACCTTAAATGACCCCAACCATCTAGATTTCAATTTTCTTGGAAACAATCTTAATCTTATATTATATAATATAACTTCTTGTCCAGGTTCAAATTTCTTCTTAATAATCTTCCGATCTTGCATATTTTCATTTTCTCTTTATAGATTTTTGCATTATCATTATGCTTCATTTCTAATCTCCTCAAGTTCATTGAGTTGCAATAATCTTTTCTCACCAACATCTTTTAGATTAAAATGAAATTCCTTAATAGTTCAAAATGCTTTATGCTCTAATTCTCAGGTAAGTGACATGTTTTTCCAAATATCAATCTGTATGGGGACATTCCTATATGAGTCTTATAAGTAGTTTTGTATGCCCATAATATTGTGTCAAGCCTAGCAGACCAATCTAATTTATGAGGATTTACAACATTTTCTAAAATGCTTTTAATTTTACGATTTGGTATATCTGCTAGACCACTAGTCTGAGGATGATAAGCAGTAGATAATCTATGCATAATATCATATTTCTTAATTAATTTTTTGATTCTCTTATTCCTGAAATGAGATCCTTCATCAGTAGTAATTACTCTCGGCATTCCATATCTTGTAAAAATATTTTTAATTAAAGATTTAGAAACACTCCGAGCATCACTTCTAGATACAACAATAGCTTCAATCCATTTGAACATATAATCAACAGCAAGTAATATGTATAAGTTTCCAAATGAAGGCATAATTAACAGCAAGTAATATGTATAAGTTTCCAATTGAAGACATAATCAACAGCAAGTAATATGTATAAGTTTCCAAATGAAGGCATAAATGGTCCCTTAAAATATAATCCCACACATAAAAAATTTCAACTTCTAATATGTAATTTAGAGACATTTTATTTCTCTTAGAAATATTTCCTACAAGTTGACATCTATCGCATGTTTCATTATATTCATTAGCATTATTAAAAATAGTAGACCAATAAAATCCATCTCGTAAAATTTTGTATGCAGTTCTATTTGTTTCAAAATGTCCTCTAATTTCAAAATCATGTATCTTTCAATTATCTGTTGAGTTTCTTCATAAGACACACATCTTCTAATAATTAGATCTTTATATTGTTTATATAAATATGGGTCATCCCAAATGAGTCTTTTGAATCATATATAAATTTCTTTAATTGTGGATTTTTTATATCAGGTGGTAGAATATCACTTACAATGTAATTCACTATATCTACATACTACAATACATCCATTTCATCAATACTATATAATTGTTCATAAGGGAAATTCTTTAAATTTCATTTTCAAAATTAGTTAATATTTCTATTTTTATTCTAGATAAATGATCAGCTATTTGATTATCATTTCTCTTTCTATCAATCACGGTAAAATCAAACTCTTGCAATGGAAGTACCATCTAATTAATCTTGGTTTAACATCCTTCTTTTGCATTAAGTATTTAATAGCAGAATGATCTATATGCACTATACATTTAGTTTCAATTAAATAAGATCTAAATTTATCAAAGGCATAAACAATAACTAATAACTATCTTTTAGTAGTGGTATAATTAATTTGAGCATCATTTAGAGTCTTACTAGCATAATGTATAACTTCAAAAACGTTATCGTGCATTTGTCCTAATACAACCCCAGTAGCATAATCACTAGCATCACACATTATTTCAAATAGTTTTTCCTAGTCAGGTGGTACTATTATAGGTGCAATGACTAACTTTTTTTAATAATTCAAATGCTTTTATGCATTCTTCATTAAAATCAAATTTGGTATCTTTTTCTAAAAGTTGGCATAGAGGCTTAGTTATTTTTGAAAAAAATTTTATGTAGCGCCTGTAAAAACCAACATGTCCTAGAGAACTTCTCACCCCTTTAACATTAGTAGGCGGTGGTAATTTTTCTATAACTTTGATTTTTGCAGGATCTACCTCCATGCCTTTTTCAGAAATTTTATGCCCAAGTACAATACCTCATGTAACCATAAATTCACATTTTTCCCAATTTAATATTAAATTGACTTTTTCACATACTTCCAGAACATTTTCTAAATCATTAAGGCATAACTCAAATGAAGTTCCAAATACGAAAAAATTGTCCATAAACACTTCCATTTCATGTTCTATAAAATTACTAAAAATTGACATCACACATCTTTGAAATGTTGCAGGTGCATTGCATAGCCCAAAAGACATTCTACGAAAAGCAAATGTTCCATATGGGCTTGTAAATGTTGTTTTCTCTTGATTCTCTAAAGCAATTGGAATTTGGTGATAATCGGTATATCCATCTAAAAAGCAAGAATACTTATTCCCAGCCAATCTATTCAACATTTGATCTAGAAAGGGTAAAGCAAAATAATCTTTTCTGGTTTTTCTATAATCAACGCAAATTCGCCAACCAGTTACTTGTCTTATTAGTATTAATTCATTTTTCTCATTTTTTTTAATGGTCACTCCTCCTTTTTTGGTACACAGTGAATTGGGCTTACCCAAGCATTATCTAAAATATGATATATAATTCCAGCATCTAACCATTTTAAAATTTATTTTTCAACAATTTCTTTCATTATTAGGTTTAATCTTCTCTGAGGATCAGCTTTAGGTTCATATTGTTCATCTAATAAAATTATGTGCATACAAATTGAAGAACTAATTCTTTTAATATCTGCTAAAGTCCATCCAAAAGCCTTTTTATACTTTTTTAACATTTCTATCAACTTTTGTTCCTGCATCTCAATTATCTCATAAGATATAATAATAGACAATGTAGATGACTTTCCTAAGAATACATACTTTAAATGGGTAGGTAATATCTTTAATTCAAGTTTGGGTGGTTTAATACTTAAAGGAGTAAGATTTTTACTATCGTTTTCCATCAAGTCTAACGTTTCAAATTTGCCATGAATATAATCCAAATCTTCTTCTTTAATTTCATCTTCATTCTAAAAAATTTCTCCTTAAATTTATCTTCGAATTCTTTCTTAAACTGTTCATTAAATAGATAATCAACTACTTCCATCCCGAAACATTCATTTTCTTTTTCTATTGCAGGATATTTCATAGTTTTGACTATATTAAATTTCACTTCTTAATCATTAACTCTCATTATTAATTCTTCTTTTTGTACATCTATTATAACTCTTCCTATTGCAAGAAATGGTCTCCCTAAAATAATAGGAATTTCTTTATCTTCCTCCATATCCAATACTATAAAGTCTATAGGGAAAGTAAATATATCCACTTTTACTAGTACATCCTTTATAACTCCTTTTGGATAAGTTATTGATCGGTCAACTAATTGAAGAGTTACAGTAGTAGGGGAAATTTCTCTTAAATCTAAATGTTTAAAGATCGATAAGGGCATAAGATTGATACTCGCTCCTAAATCACATAAAGTTTTTCCATAAAACTTTTCACCAATTACACAAGGTATAGTAAAACTATCAGGATCTTTTAGTTTTTCAGGAAATTTTTTATGAATAATAGCACTACACTCTTCACTGAGTGCAAGCTCATGATCTGTAAACTTCCTTTTCTTATTTAGTACATCCTTCATAAATTTCACATAACTTGACATTTGTTCCAAAGCTTCAAAAAAAGGAATATTTATCGTTAACTTCTTAAGGATTTCCAAAAATTTTTTAAATTGTTTATCTTTATTCTTTTGCTTCAGTCTTTGAGGAAACTGAGGTGATGATTTTTCAAAAGGAACCTGTGTTTATTCATTTTCCTATTGGTCATTTTCCATTTCTTCCTTCTCTTCATTGACTTCAGTTTCTCTTTAGATCCTTCTTTCTATTTCTTTTCCACTTCGTAATTGAATCGTTTTAATTTGCTCTTTTTTTGATCTTTTGGATTAACTTCCACAGTACTCGGGAGAATTCCAGAAAGTCTGTTACTGAGTGCAGTAACAATATGTCCTAATTGATTTTCAATATTTCTAATAGCAGTCCATTGATTATATATTTGATTTTCCATATTCAACATCACTTCTTCCATCATCAACTTCTTTTCCTTAACTTGTGAGTTAGGATTAGAGTTAAATCCTAGAGGATAATAAGGTCGAAAATTATGATTTCCTTGATTGTTCAGATTTCTAGATGGATTCATTGAATTATTATAATTATTCCAACTAAAATTAGGGTGATTTTTTTATCCAGGGTTAAAATAGTAAGAATAGGGATTATTATTTTGATTATTTATAGGATTTAAGATTTTATAAGATGGTTGAGTATCAATAATCTGTCCTAGTGAATTTTTCTCTAATATTGGAGGTATTTGAGAATAGTTCATTCATATTTGATCAATCTTCTTAGAAATAGCAGCAATTTGAGATGCCAAAATAGACATTGCATCAAATTCACGAATACTGGCTACTCTCTTAGGATTTACCCTTTTAGAGGGCCATTGAAAATTGTTATTAGTCATTTCTTTAATTAAAGAATATGCTTCATCAAAAGGTTTTGACATTAATGATCCACCCACAGCGACATCTATAATAGATCTTAATGATAATATTAATCCATTACAAAAGGTTTGAATTATTAACCAATCTGGTAAAACATGGTGTGGACATTTTCTAAGAAGATCCTTTAATCTTTTCCAAGCTTGATATATTGATTCCCCTTCAAACTGACAAAAAAATATAATATCATTTTTAAGCTTAGCGGTTTTCGAGGGTGGAAAATGTATAGCCAAGAATTTTTGTGATAGTTATCCCCAAGTTCTAATAGATTTAGGTGCTAATGAATTTAACTAAGCATTAGCTTTATCTCTTAATGAAAAAAGAAAAATTCTAAGTCTAACAACATCATTAGACACTCCGTCATATTTAAAGATAGCACAAGTTTCAAGAAAACTAGCAAAATGTAAGTTAGGATCTTCAGTAGGTGATCCTCCAAACTGATGATTTTGTACCATTTGGATATCAGGTTTAAGCTCAAATGAATTAGCAGCAATATCAGGATTTTGAATAGTTAAATGAACTTCATCTGCTGTCGGATTCGCATAATCTCTTAAAGGTCTTTATCGATTCTCATTTATTGGATTTTCTATATTCTTCGCCATTTCTTTCAAATTCTTAATTTCTCTTTGTTGTTTTCAAATTTTTCTAATAGTACGTTCTAATTCTGAATCGTAAGGTACTAAACATTTAGATCCAATATTTTGCATAAATAAATAAAGTAAGCTAAGTAAAGTTCTTTAAAAATACAATCTTAATTAAATTTCCTTTTGGATTTTTTTTTAAATTTTTTAAATTTTTTTTGTGTTTTTATATATTTGTATAGTATATATATATTCTCTAAGTTTCCTAATTTATCAAAACTATTTAATTTAATTAAATTTAACTGTTACCTTCCCCACGCAAACGGTGTCAAAAACTTGATCCCAATTTTTTATATGTAAGGATTTATAAAGTTGACACCACTATAGCGCCAAAAACTTGATCCTTGTATGAAAAGTAAGTTGTGTAAAATTATAGGTAATTAATAATAAGACTCTACGCAAGTATATGTATCGTTATCAAATAATAATGGACTTTCTATTTAAGCCCCAAATATCGATCCCACAAGGAAGGTGTAAATTAACAATGATAAATTTTAACAGGAAATTTACAGAAAATCAATGAAATTGCTGTCACTAATTTTGAATTTTGATATGTTAACCAAACTAAATTACTTAACTATTAGCAAAACTGAAATGCAAATTTTTAATAATAATTACTAATCTACTGACTATGTTTATGTAATAAAGATTTCTTATGTGAAAAAACATCCTTCCCACTACAATGAAATTCTGGTGAAATGAGATGAGATAAATGTTTATAATATGTATTGTGCCAAATAGAAGCAATTTTAATTTGCTACCCTGATACAGTGCATAGAAAATCATTGGTTAATCTTAGGTTTAGTCCCTAAATCCGTGGCTAGGCTAGGAGGTACTGACTCCCACTCCAGAGCTCCCACTTCCCTTCACCTGAAGGTTAACTCTCACTTTAGTTTTTAAGCACTAAGACAAAATTGAGGATTTTAGTATGTCACCTTAAAGATTCTGTAATTTGACACCCAATAAAGAACATTTCCTTATTTATTTTCAATTAATTTCATGAACAAATTTCTCCTTCATGAAATCAAATGTGATCCTCACTCTATTGTAGGATGCATACTCCATTTCCCAGATCATATGTTTCACAACATATTTTAATAAATCAATTGATCAGATTGAAAAGTAAATTAAATTTGGAGTTGAAAAATCATCACAATTCGTTTTATATTTTAATTATGACACATTCAATTATCTCTTCAATTCTCCAGATCTCAGAGTAGGGGGAAAGATAGAGGAAACTACTCAGACTTCATGAGAAAGATACGATAAAACACAAATTTCATATATAAAATAAAGTTCATACAACACTAAATAAACAAACAAACTTATCTGAAACTCTTTCTCAAAGCAAATCCTTTGTAGCCTTTCCTTAGAAAAGCGGCCTTTCTTTAGAAATGCAGGAAGAAGAACTCTCTCACTTTTCTCCTTCTCCAACACTCTTATAGAACGTTTCACACTAAATCTCACCACAAAAATTCTAAACTATGAAAGCAAAATTACTAATTGACTCCAATATGTAGTGGAATGAAGATGGATTATGGAAATGTAGCGTGTTGGAATGTTGTAGAGCGAAAAATGAATGTAGAGGAACCCCATTTTCTGATGAAATTCGGCCCCAAATAAAGTTCAAGGTTGGTTCTCCAAGAGGTGCTTACAAAAACTCTTAAAAAATCATCCAAATACATCGAACCTTCTAGAAACGGGGTATGAACCGCATTTGGTGTCATCAACGCTAGTCTGGCGCCATCGGCGCTGAGTAAAAATCCTCCAGCTTTCGGTTGTTTTGCGTTGTAGGCGCTTACCTTGGCGCTGCCAGCGCTGAGTATTTCCTCAAAAATGTCATTTTGAATCCAAATTTCATCATTTTTGCTTCTTTTTTGCTTAAAGGTCTAAAAATCAACAACCTGCAAGAAAACATCAAAATATCTTTTATTCAAGTGCAATATCACCCAAAATAGGTATAAAATATGGGTCTAAAAATGCATATATTTCAGTGTATCATTAATCATCCCTGAATTTTGAATACAAAAATTCAAGATGACTCTATCTCGAATAACTTCAATGTAATGATAAGTAGGTAGTAGTTTTGCAGAAATAAATTAATGTTAGGCCTTAGATGCAACATTCAACATAGAAGCAGGAAAATTTATCCTTTTCCTTTGCTTAATTTTCCACTCTCCTTTCCCATCAATAAGAAAGGCAATAACTTCATCCAAGTTAGAATCCATAAAACCAAATGAGGTATACTCACAAAAACTAGGATTCCTCAACTAATAAAATTCATTAATCTAGTATGGGGTAAATTCTATCATTTTCCCTCGAACATATATCTGATCTTTCGTAGTCCACAAAAAATTTGCATAAAATTCACAGATTATCCCCAAGATTGCAACAACAGTAAAATAACAAAAGATTTCCCACTTTTGATCCACTATCAACTGCTCCACAACTCTACCCGGATTTTCAAATGCTTGATTTTGTATACACTTCTTTTTGCTTAAGTACGAATTGAATTGATACCGGGCTTTAATATTAACAAACTTTCCTTCATCATAATCCAACTTCCTCTTCCCCTTACTCATCCTTGGAGCCATATGAAAATTTTAACAAATTTGAAAATAACTCCAAATAAACTTCAAAATCAACTTATACTAAACTCCAAAGACAAATCTAGCAAGTAAAAACTCCTACACCATAGATAATCTCCAAATGTTCACAAAAACTCCAAATTTCAGATTTTCCAAATGTAGGAGATTCCTACGGTGAAAATCGAAAAAAAATTTAGTTCAGAGTGGAGCTCTTACCAAAAGAAGATGAAATCCACACTTTTTAAGCCTTGAAAATGCTCCAAATAGCAATGCAAGCAAGCCCTAGTATGAGTTTTCAACCCTAGCTAAAAGGTTGAAGACGATAAAAACGGTAAAAATGGTGGGTCCCCAAGTAAAATTTATGATTTTAAGGCAAAATTGGGCTTTTCGGGTTTTAGGTGTCGTCGGTGCTCTATTGATTTAAAATACCAAATCTTTCTGTATCTGGGCACCATCGACGCCATACAAATTTCATGGTCACAAATTTTTTTTTTCATAATTTTGATTGTTTTGAAATCACATCAACATCTAATTGGCCTTTTTAAGCATCAAACATCATAATAAAGTGAACAATTAACATGAATTTACACAAACAACACAAAACAACACTTTTAATATAAAATCCAAATTACAAACATACACACTTCAGCACACAACCACATATGTTTTAGCAAACTATGCCACATCAAATTTCAGCGTGCACACAACCACAACCCTCTAGCACTGAAAACTAAACATAAATACAAATCTCAAGCATAATAAGTCTGAAATCGTAAATCAAAGCAATCCAAATACTAAGCACACCTAGCATAGTAAAATTCAAACACTACATACTAAATACTAAATATCAAATTGAGTCACTACTTCTCATCGATATTGCTACTATCATCTTCTCTGATTTCTCCCATGGATTGGTGGTGCACGAACAAGTTGTAAAAGGGACGATACAGAAACTCATCAGTTGAATCTTCAGAAATCAAATCTTTCTCTTCATCAAACGTATCGGACCCTCTTCAATACGCCTAGTGTGATCAAGCTGTTTCTTCATCCTCCAATCCAGATGATGAAATAACTCTGATATTTCGTACCTCTTTCTCCAATGTCTTCTTCATCTTCAGAACCAACTGTGAACTTTCAGGAAAGTAGGGTAGGACAGGCTGTGAACTCTGAGATGATTGATCTGCAATAATGCTCATATCATTCTCACCTCAAATTGCTTGACAATCATACAAATTAGTCGGGTTCAGGGGATTCAAAGGAAGAAGCACTTTCTCCCATCTTTCATAAGTCACTTGTGATTGGCTACAAAGAAGAAATATGGTGGAAGGATGTCCAGGCCCATATTTAGATCCGTGTACAATCAATCCCAAGACAGATCTCACAATGATGGTACCAATATCAATAGGTCTCCCATTTGAATAATGCAATAATTTAGAATTGCACTATCCTTAGTCACTTTGCTAATCTTCATAGTTGGGAGTAACTTTGCATATATGAAGAAATGTCATTGCTTTGACATGATTTAATAGTGTAGTAGAGAAACTTACATACCCGATCTCTTATCTCTCAGTCTTCATTTTCATCCGTCAGAGATCGTTAAATCTCATTCATATTGTTTCTCATAGGGGCAAAATTTGTATAATGGCAGATTGGCACATTATCTATCATAAATAAGTCATTAATCTTTGAAGGGGTAAATGGTACAAACCTGCCTCTCACATATACGACTCTTTGGTTGATCCCATGTAGATTAACATAAAACTCTTTAACCAAAGGAATGACTACAGCGGCAGTAGTGTAACATAAGACTTCCTAACGCCTCTGCATAATAATATCCTCTACTCGACATTCATACCATGATTTTGCGAAGCCTCTCTCCTTGATTAACCTCCTCTTTATCAGAACCTTGTTGAACAAGCGCTGTGCTTCGACATTGATGAATTTTCTTCTATCGAACACTTTGAAACTTGGAGTTTCTATGGAGTTGGAAGCCATGGGATGTGAATTTTGGATCTTTCCTATCATTTTTTTTGGAGTTCATGGGTTTAAATATCGAGTTTAGGCAGTTATAGGGGTGAAAATCCAGCCAAATTCTGCCAAAAATAAAAAATTCAAACTCGGTAACTGTTTCTGGTCATGGGCGCCATCAGCGCTGGTTTGGGTGTCGTCGGCACTCTACCCTCGATCATAGGTAGGCATTATCCAATAGGGTGTCATCGGCGTCAGAACAATAAAAATGCTCCAAAATTTGTTTTGACCATAAATCTTCCTAATTTTCGATTCACTCCAATAATAATCATTATTTTATGATATTTATGAGTAAGTAGGACTCAAATATATACTTAACTAATAGTAATAACAATTCAAACAAACTAAATTTTAAAGATAACTATGGTTTACCTTCCATAAAGCACTTGGTTTAACGTCGTCAGCCCGACCAACTTAGTTTTAATCAGGTTGACTCAACATTAAAGTCTCTTTAAAACTTGGTTGAGATCCCTTAAAATAAGGTTTTAACCTATGCCATTAACTTTAAACATTATTCCAGTCTTAGGATCTTCAATATCAACAACAACAAAGTGATAAACTTTTATAACAGTTAAGGTCCTACCCACCTATACTTTAGTTTCCATGGAAATAATTTAAATCTCGTATTATATAGCAAAACTTTATGTTCAGGTTCAAATCTCTTTATTATAATCTTCTGATCATGTCATTTATTCATTTTCTCCTTATAAATCCTATCATTATTATAAGATTCATTTCTAATTTCTTCCAATTAATTCAATTGCAATAATCTTTTC
Source organism: Phalaenopsis hybrid cultivar (assembly GCA_002079205.1). Taxonomy (NCBI): domain Eukaryota; kingdom Viridiplantae; phylum Streptophyta; class Magnoliopsida; order Asparagales; family Orchidaceae; genus Phalaenopsis; species Phalaenopsis hybrid cultivar. The sequence continues at coordinate 17,090 of JXCR01114689.1, read as the reverse complement.
TCACCAGCATCCTTTAAATTGAAATTCAATTCTTTTATCGCCCAATATGCTTTATGCTCCAACTCTACTAAGTGACACGCTTTTTCAAAAATTAGTCTATAAGGAGACACTCCTATATAAGCAGTCCTATATGCCCATAATGCAGTATTTAATCTAACAAACCAATCCATTTTATGTGGGTTTAAAATTTTTTCTAAAATTTGTTTAAATTTCACGATTAGATACCTCAACCAAACCACTAGTTTGGGGATGATAAGCGGTAGAGATTCTATGTTTGATATTAGATTTTTCAACAAATCTCTGAATCAGGTTATTCCTAAAATGAGATCCTCCATCAGTACTGATTACTCTCGGCATTCCATATCTTGCAAAAATATTTTTCATTAAAAAATTTGAAACACTCTGAGCATCACATTTGGGTAAAGCTATTGCTTCTATCCATTTTGATACATAATCTACAACAACAAATATATATGAATTTCCAAATGAAGGAATAAATAGTCCCATAAATTCTAAACCCCAAATATCAAAGATTTCAACTTTTAATGTAAAATTTAAAGGCATTTCATTTCTTCTAGAAATATTACCTACTCTCCGGCATCGATCACACGTTTTAATATATCTGTAAACATCCTTAAAAAAAGTAGACCAATAGAATCCAGATTGTAAAATCTTATGTGCAATTTTACCAGTTCCAAAATGTCCTCCAAATTCTGAATCATGACATGTTTGAATAATTGGTTCAATTTCTTCATAAGGTATACACTCCTCATAACTAAATCCTTACATTGTTTGTATAAGTATGGTTCATCCCAAAAGTAAGATTTGACATCATATATATATTTTTTTGTGTTGCATTATTAATTCAGGTGGTAAAATATTACTCACAAGGTAGTTCACAATATTAACATACTATTGTAAATTCCTTTCCTTAATATTATAAATTTGTTAATCTGGGAAAGTTTCCAATATTTCCTCTTCAAAATCAGATAACTCATTTGGTTATATAGTCGAGTTCTTGCATCAAAAGTATCCATCTGATTAATCTTGTTTTAGCTTCCTTCTTTTGCATCAAATATTTGATGACAGAATGGTCTGTATACACTATACATTTAATCCCAATTAAATATGACCTAAAATTTTCAAAAGCATATACAATTGTTCATAACTCTCTTTCAGTAGTGGTATAGTTAATTTGAGCATAATTAAGAGTCTTACTAGTGTAATATATAACTTTAAATATTTTATCATCTCTTTGCCCTATAACAGTTCCAATCGCGTAATCACTGACATCACACATTAATTCAAATGACTTCTCCCAATCAGGTGAAACTATTGTCGGAGCAGTAATTAGTTTTTATTTTAATAATTCAAAGGCTTTTAAACATTCCTCATTAAAATCAAATTTCCTATCTTTTTCTAAAAGTTGGCACAGAGGCTTAGTAATCTTTGAAAAATCATTAATATATCGCCTGTAGAAACCAACATGTTCTAGAAAACTTATAACCCCTCTCACTGTAGTAGGAGGTGATAGTTTTTTGATAGTTTGAATTTTCACAGGGTCTACTTCCATGCAATGTTCAAAAATTTTATGCCCAAGTACAATTCCTCCTGCAACCATAAATTGACATTTTTCTCAATATAGAACTAAATTTGTTTTTTCACATAACTCTAACACTTTTTCTAGATTATTTAAACATGTGTCAAATGAAGTTCCAAATATAGAGAAATCATCCATAAAAACTTCTATTTCGTTATCAATTAGATTGCTAAAAATTGACATCATACATCTTTGAAATGTTGTAGGTGCATTACATAAACCAAAGGACATTCTTCGAAAAACAAAAGTTCCATAAGGGCTAGTAAATAGTCTTTTCTTGATCCTCAGGAGCAATAGGGATTTGGTGATAATTGGTATATCCATCCAAAAAACAGTAATATTTATGCCCAGCTAGTCTATCTAACATTTGATCTAGAAAAGGTAAGGGAAAGTGATCTTTTATGGTGACAACATTTAATTTTCTACAATCAATACAAATTCGCAAATCAATGACTTGTCTTATTGGTACTATTTCATTTCTTTTATTTATGTCGATAGTCACTCCTTTCTTAGAAACACAATGAATTGGACTTACCCAAACATTGTCTGAAATCGAATATATAATTCCAGCATCTAACCATTTTAAAATTTCATTATTTACTACTTCCTTCATCATTGGATTTAATCTCCTTTATAGATTAGCTCTAGGTTTATGTTGTTCTTCTAATAAAATTCTATGTATCAGATCAAATGACTGATTCCTTTAATATCAGCTAAAGTTCAACAAAAAACTTTTCAGTATCTTTTTAATGTATCCACTAATTTTTGTTCTTATAAATCGTTTAAATCAGAGGATACAATAACTAGTTAGGTAGATAATTATCCTAAAAACACATACTTTAAATGACCAGGAAAAATTTTCATTTCAAGTTCAGGCAGTTTTATAATAAATGGAATTAGATTTTTATTATCATCTTCTGTAGTATCTAACATTTCAAATCTCTTCTTAACATAATCCAGTTTTTTATTATCTATCTCATCTTGATCATCTTTAATTTTCAAATCTTCATTCTCCATTTTCTCTTCAAACTTTTCCTTAAAATAATCATCTCTTAAATAATCACAAATTTCCATTCAAAAGCATTCATCATCTTTTTCAATCGAGGGATATTTCATTGATTTCAAAATATTAAGTGTCACCTCTCGATAATTAACACTCATAGCTAATTATCCTTTTTGAACATCTATCATTGCTCTTCCAGTATCAAGGAATGGTCTTCCCAAAATAATAGAAAATTTCTTTATCTTTCTCCATATCTAACACAACAAAGTCCACAGAAAAGATAAATTTATCAACCTTTACTAAAACATCTTCTACAACTCCTTCAGGATAAGTAATCAAATGATCAGCTAATTGAAGAGTTACAAAAGTAGAGGAAATTTCTCATATTCTTAATCTTTAAAAAGTTGATAGAGGCATGAGGTTGATACTGGCTCCCAAATCACATAAGGCTTTTTTGAAAAAAATTTCACTTATCACATAAGCACTTAGTGAAACTACCAGCAACTTTACGTTTTTCATGAACCTTTTTCGAAATAATTGCGCTACACCCTTCACTAAGTGCAACAGTCTTGTGATATGTAAACTTCCTTTTTTTGTTAAGTATATTCTTCTTAAATTTCACATAATCGAGTATTTGTTCTAAGGCTTCATCGAAGGGAATATTTACTGTTAATTTTTTTAGAATTTTTAAAAATTTTGGAAATCGTTTACTTCTATCTTGTTGTTTCAATCTTTAAGGAAGCGGAGGTAGTAGTCTTTCCACAGTAATTTTCATCGGTGTAAGCGAATATTCTAAATCTGGACATATATGATCATTTCCTTTTTCAATTCCCACCTTCTCTTTTTCAAGAGCAGTTTCTTTTTACACTCTTGTTTCTAATTCTTTTCCACTTCTTAATGGAATAGCCTTAATTTGTTCTTTATTTTGATGTTTTGGATTGATTTCAACATTGTTAAGTAGAGTTCCTAGAGGTATATTACTAAAAATTGTAGTCATATGTCCTATTTGAGTTTCCATGTTTTTAATTGCTGCTCCTTGTCTTTGTAATTGATTACCCATGTTTAAAATTAATTCTTCCATAGATAATTTCTTCTCCTTAAATTGTGAATTACTATTAAAACCGAGAGGATAAGAAGGTTTATAATTAGTGTTTCCCTGGTTGTTCAAATTTCCCAATGGGTTCACCGAAGTGTTCCCTCATTATGGATTAGCAGTAGCAGTATTACTATTGTTCCAACTTAAGTTTGGGTGATTTTTCCAACCGGGATTATATTAGTTTGAATACAGATTGTTGGGTCTATTATTTATAGCATTCAAGATTTCGTAGGATGATTGAGAATCCACTATTTATCCAAATGAATTTTCCTCTACCACCAGAGGCATTTGAGAATAGTTCATTCCGCATTGATCTATTTTCTTTGAGTGGGTAACAATTTGAGCAACTATCATTGATATTGCATCAGAATCATGAATGCTAGCTACGTTTTTAGGATTCACCCATTCAAATGGAAATTGAACGTTATTAGTAGTTATCTCCTCTATTAAAAAATATGCCTCTTCAAAAGGTTTTGACATCAGTGATCTACCAGAAGCGACATCAATAATTGATCTAAGAAATCTCACTAGTCCATTATAAAATGTTTGAATTATTAACCAATCTGGTAGAGCGTGATGTGGCCATTTCTTAAGGAGATCTTTAAATCTTTCCCAAACTTCACATATTGATTCCCCTTCAAACTGACAAAAAGATGTAATATCGTTTCTAAGCTTAGCAATTTTCGATGGAGGGAAATATTTTAGCAAAACTTTTTGTGATAGTTCTCCCCAAGTTCTGATATATCCAGGTGTTAACGAATTTAACCACACCTTAGATTTATCCCTTAGTGAAAAAGGAAAAAGTCTGAGTTTAACGACATAGTTCGACACTCCCACATATTTAAATATAACACACAATTCTAGAAAGCTAGCAAGATGTAAATTAGAATCTTCATTCGGTGTCCCACCAAATTGACTATTTTGTACCATTTGGATAATAACAGGTTTAAGTTCAAACAAATTAGCAGTTACATCGTGATTTTGAATGGTGAAGTGAATTTCATCTGATATAGGGTTGGCATAATCTCTTAAAGGTCTAAGTTGATGTTCATTTTCATTTAAGTTGTTCGTCATTTTGTTCAAATTTTTAAATTTTTTTGTTGCTTCCAAATTTTTCTAATAGTACGTTCTAACTCTGAATCGTAAGACCCTAATTCTTCAGATCCAATACTACACATACAAAAGCACACTAAACACTCTTAAATCAAGTAAGCACACAAAATTGCAAATTAAGAAATAAAGGTTTTTTAAGTACTACTAATTTACTGTTACCGTTTCTATATTCCTCAGCAATGACACCAAAAACTTGGTCGTGACTTTCTAAATGCTCAGTTTCTAATTTAATTTTTATATCTTCTCTTTTGTCGTAGTTATGAACACAACTATACGTATCACTAAAGTAATACATGACTCTAGTGGAGTTCCGGTTATTGATCCCACAAGGAATACAACAGAACTTTAAAATCCAAAACGTAGTGCAGAAAGCCAATATCCAATTCACAATGCACGTACTCAAAATATTAAAGTCACTAATAGTATAAAGACGATTAAATATTCAAGTTCATTAAAATACTAAGTTTCTAAGCAAGTTATCTAACACTAAGCTAAATTTTTGTATTGTAAGTTTCAAATATGGAGAAGACGTCCTCCCCCTTATAATGATGCTGTTGTAAGTGAAAGATAAAGATTATTAGGATATTGTGTTGGTCAAATAGGAGCATTTCTATTCTTTACCTTCTTTCGAGTGCTATAAAGAACATTGACTAATCCTAAGTTTGTCTCCTAAATCAATAGCTAGGCTAGGAGGATACTGGCTGTCACTCCAGAGCTCCCACTTCCCTTCCCCTGAAGGCTAGCTTTTGCTTTAGTTTACAAACACTAGAACCAAATTGGGGATTTTAGCCTGTCACTCTAAAATCTCCAATTCTACGCCCAATAAAATATATTTCCCTATTTCTTTACATTCAGCCCCAAGAACTTTACCATCCATGAGATCTTCACTATTGTTGTAGAATACATGCCCTTTCAGATCATATGATTCACAACAAATCTTAACAATTTAATTGACCAAATTAAAAAATAAATGAAGCACTAAGTGTAAAATCATCACAACATTTCAGCATCAATTCGACACAACCAATCTAAATCATCACATCACCACATCTCATTGCAAGGAGAAAGACAAAGAAATCTAATCAGAACTCATGAGAACAATACGACAAAACAAAGATTTTATATTTAAAAGCAACGTCATACAACCATAAGAAGTAAATACAACTTATCTCAAGTTCTTCCCCAAGCAAATCCCTTGAAGTTCCTTTGAATTCTCTTCTCTCTTTACAACTCCACACAATTCCTTCTTTAGATGAATAAGGGAGAAGAAATCTCTCACTTTCCTTCTCCTCCTACACTCCTTAGAGAGAAATCCAACACAAACCCTAACTCTCTCTCACACTCTCCAAACAAGATGAAACACTCTCTCCTACACTCACACCACTGAATTCGAGCACCAAAAGTAGTTTAAATTTGTTTAGAACGAATTCCCCAAGAGGTTTCCTAAGCAACCCTTCAAAATCCATCAAAATACATTGAATTTGGGCATAAGTCGACTTCAGGAGCCGTTGACGCTCAATTATTTAAATCATCCCATACTCTCTGGAAATGGGCGTCGCCGACGCCCATTCTGGCGCCATCGGTGCTAGTAGGCAGTTTTGGCCACTTTGTCTCTTTTTGCTCCAAATTTGTTCTTTTTTTGCTTCCTTTGGCTCCAAACACCTAAAATCATCATATCTGCAACAAAACATGAAAAATACCTTCATTTAAAGTGCAATATCAACAAAAATGAATAAAAATACATATAAAAAATCCAACATATTTTTGGTGTGTCAGTTGTATATAAGGACTAGTTGACACATGACATGTGGTCGCCTCCATGTTAAGAGCTTTGGTCAATCTTCAATAATTAAAGCATCATTCCAATGGAAATCAAGCCGAACTCCATCGCGAACATCATGACATATGAAGTCTTCTATCGATGCACATGTATTTCATGGTCGATTGGCCTGTTCGGTCACGTGTTCTCTTTCTAGGTAGAAGTCGATGGGTACGTTCAAATTGGAACAGTCGGTCGGTTCTAGTTAGGTTTGGTGAATAAAGTGAAGGACTAGAAGTTGAGATTCTTCTTCATCTCATACTCTTAAAGTTGGGGGATCCAAACTGTCACAACTGGAAGCAACCTTCAAAAGAAAGAAGGGGATGGACTATTCTTGCATCAAGTGTGTGTTAGGATTGACAAACGGCTTTTTTAGCTCGTTGACTAGATGACTATTAATAGGGTCCTTTTTTTGGTGAGTTCGGTCAAATGACAATAATTGTGGGTCGCCTCTGATGCATAACAAATGAAACAAGATGCAGCAATTGCTACATTAACTGCTTGGAAGAAGGAATAATCCGAGGCTTGAGGGATATTGTTTCCTGTCAAGAGAACCGTGGTAGTAAAAGAAAGGTCGATGGACTCACAAAGATAGAGCCAACACTAAAGGTTTGGATTTTATTTTCTTCATCTCTGTGACTACGGTGGTGTTCCAAAGAGTGCAAACTGGTGAACTAATCATTATAGAGATAAGAGCCTCAGTTTGTACTATATTGAGTTTGACTCCTTCAGGCATGGGTCGGTAAGAACCTGAAGGTTCGTCTAGTTGCTCGGAAGAGAGTGAAGCTGAACAGTAAGCTTCACCAGAGATGGGGACAGCGTTGGCTTCCCCTCGCCCATATGCTACATTTATTAGAATGTATGGTCAGTGTGAAGCTAGTCGACCTTCTTCCAGTACTCAGACCGAGTTAGGGACTAAACCAGAGAAATCTTTCCAAGAGGAAGAAGTACGCCACCATAAAAAAAAAAGAACATGCTTCTCAATTAAATTTTATGCTGCTTCTACCCTTTTAGAAGAAGAGAAAGGGCTCTTCAGTCAGATGGGTCCTTTCTTGAGAAAAGGCTAGCTTCGATGGTAGAAATGAAATGGGTTGCAACCTTATACAAGGCCAAGACTTCAGTTATGTTTGCAAAGAACACCGTATACAAGGCCAAGCTTGCACTAAAGGTTCCATTTGCCCCTATTTAGCTCATATGTAAAGAGCTTATAATTTGAACATAATTAACATATCATCACCCAAAATAAGTTGAACTTGGCTAATGAAAACTTCCTAGCAACAAACAATCTTCAAGTCTTTTGAGAAAGCATTCAAATTAAAATGAAGATTATCTCTATCTATCATTTATCAAATATTCAATTTTGCAATTAATACTATTCTATGTTCATCTTCCTTTAAAGAACCGACACTAATGATTATACAGTAGCAAAAATTGAAGCTAACATGATCCAATATAAGGTCATCTCTAACACCCACCTAATATCTACCCATAAAAGTTGGAGTAAGAACCAATCTAACCAGCCAATTGGACAATAAGCACCATATCACATTTATACTTCATATAAAAGAGAAAAAAAAAATCAAAAGTATAGCTTTCACTTCACAGCATAAAGCACTGACTGCTTGTTGATCAATAGTTTTCTTAATAGAAGATTTTCACATTTCAGCCTTAACATTCATTTTATTAAAAATTTGGGCCATTTACATGCCAATCAATTCCTCATTATTTACACATCTAAGATCTAAATTTTATTATATATATACCGCCCTAAGCGTTCATATTACATAAAAAATTACCACTTTTTTAACTTCTAAAAACCGACATACATCTTCTCGTGCACAAGAAAGGTGGTATATATATGTTTGTGGGTTTGTGCGCTCGTGTAAAAATTGAAGCTTAGTGTTACATATGTAAATACTTAGGAATTGAGTGGTATGTATGTAAATCTTTCTAAAATTCCTTGTTTCAATCAATAAAATTTCCAACTTTCTCCATGCAAGGATATAGATCCAATTTACGTTACATACACACATGGAATAATATAAATTAAAAAAAATAAAATAAAAAACATGACATATACTACAAACACAATGAGTACAAAGCAGAAATCACGCAACTATAGACACTAAAATTCACAATCAATGTCCTTGACTAAACCTCTCTTCTCAGAACTTCTGCCACATAAGAAATCCTGCAACAACCTGCAGCTTCAAAGCGTTCCAGTACAGTATCTTGATATTTCTTACTCACCATTTCAGACAAGATTGGTCCAAACAGATAAAAGAAGGGGGTATTTACAATCATAGCAAATAATTCTAATGTATTTACATATTTCACACCCAAACTTTCATATTTACACACATGACACTCAGATCTTTAACGCCACATCAAAAATAGCAATATTATAAATTTTCATGCATTAATTTGGAGCACCAAATTTCTATGCATGTAAAAATGAAAGTATAGGTGTAAGATATGTAAATACATCCCTTTGCCCCCACCCGAAACAGGCTACTCCTCGGGCTCTTCTTCTTCCTGGAGGAGATTTTCTCTGTTATCATGAGCCCAGAAACCTCGAACATCGATAAGCATGCTAGCAACAGTGCCGCCCTGCTTGCAAGAAAGGAGATCGGCAAGACTTATTCGGAGAGGGTCGGCAGGTTTGATCATGTCCCAGATTTCATCCCTCACATCTTCAATACATAGTTCATAGTTTCCACCTTCCATCCATTTCTGATGAACGTCTCTGAATTATGGAATGAAAAGGAAATTATTTTACAATGCAATTCAATGTAGATGTGAAAAAGAAACTGGGCACTGAAAGTGCAAAATTAATGAATTAATTTAGGGTCTGTTTGAGGAAATTGCGGCTGTTTGTAAAAGTTGTGGGAAAAGCAATTGTTTTTTAAAGTTAGTTTAGGCATTAAAGATATCTTTTCTATGTAAGAAAATGAGAAAAGCTTGCATATAGCATACTCTAGAAAAAATGGTCACATGCTATTTCAACCACAAAAAATTCTAAAAAAAATCGACAAGAAAGCTGTCAAACATATTATTGATGGATATTTACACTTAGTAAATAAACAGGCAAGTTACATACATGCTACATACCACAATTCTTATATATTTACATACCACACTTCTTATATATTTACGTATCTAACACTTAAACATGCACATTTACATTCATACCACTCTAATTTTTAACATCATATAAAAAATTCCACAATCACTACCTTTTAAAAAGAAAAATTCACCTTTTCATCCATAGATTTATGACACTAAAATGTTATAAATATAAACATCAAACTTTGGGTGTTGAATATGTAAATACATAAGAATTTTGTGATATTTAGGTAAATTTCCCTAAGTAAAAATAGTTTATCAAAACCCACAAACTAAATGAAATGAAACATAAATGCCCCTTCGCAGAATTATCCCCAAAAAACTATATTTTTTCAGAGTACACTAGTTTTCTACATTATCATCTAGCTATTCCATGTAATTACTTCATGTTGTACTCAATTAATTAATTGGTTCTAAAACTATTTTGCTTTTAAGAGATTATTGAACGTTAATGGGGCTACTCTTCATCTTCACATACACACCCTTCTTTCTTCTCATATTATCATTTGATTTGTAGTTACTTTATATTTCTTCTTGATACTATATATAATAGTATGCACTATTCTCAAAGACTAATTATGAAATTTGTTTAAAAAAAGATTGTTAACAGATAGCAACAAGAACAAGAAAAATGCACTCTTCGTTCACATCGATATCCTTAACTTATGAGTATCTCACTAATCTTCATCTAGAAACTCTCTTTTATTATCTTGTCATCTCGAAATTTGTATTTGGATTATGCCTTATCTTTGTAATTGCTCCATGTTGTACCTCTCTCATTGACCGGCTCTAAACTTTTAAAAGCTTTACATACCACTGAATTTCTATATATTGACCTATGCAACATCTAAGTCTTCAATTTCTATATATATGCCACCTTATCTATGAATGAAAAGGTGCATTTCACTTTTGAAAATTTAAAGTAGTGGTACTTATCATGTGATATGAAAGATTTGGATGGTACAAATGAAAAAAGTAAAGTTCAAGAGTTAGGTATGTAAATACACAGGAATTAGGTAGAATATGTAAATACCCCTAAAATATAAATACGATAAAAGTTAATCCTATTGTTAAAGTACTTTCATCTTAACAATGCATCAAAGGACACACACCTAAATTGATGTTGTGGGGTCCTTATTCCATGATGAGGCAAAAAATGCTTCAACTATCTCTAGTAATTTTAATATAGTGAATTTTACTTTAGTTGAGGTTATTGAACCTCAAATATATAACCCGATGATAATCGAGCAATTGACCATGTAATCTTTGGGAAAGTGCTTCCAACCATCCGGGGAATGACAAAAATGTCGATCAAAGCATCTCCTGCAACAGCTTGGAAGTTTTTGTTAATTTTTGTTTCTTAGCTCAATTCCTATGTACATGCATATCTAACATCTAAACTTTGTTTTTGCATTTCTGCTAACCAAATATTTTCTATCACATAAAAAATACCACTATTATAGCTTTCAAAATATAAAATACACATTTTCATGGTAAGGTGCCAAATATATAAAAATTTAACTCTAGGAGTTAGCTGTGCAAGTACATAGGAATTTAGTGTCACGCACATAAATCTTCCTTTTTTTTAAAAACCCATGCACACGCTCATATGCGATATGGCTGGAACCTGAAATCTTATGGTTAAAAATAAAGCACCCAGCCATTAGGCTGAGTGGACTACATCTGCCCGAATCTGGAGGTTAATTTAGCTTTGACTCAATCATTGTCACTTCTTCCCACAAGTGTGGCCACCCCTATGATTAAATAAAGTTTTACCACCCTCAATGGGTATTTGTGATTATTTTATTTTTATTTTTTATTTTATTTTGTTTATGCTTTTAATTCAAATAAAATATGTTTGATATTTTAATATGTTTAATTGTTTTGAATAATACTCAAAACAACTTTTAGATATTTTGAGCTTCTTTAAAAACAAGCTAAATTGGTTTTGAAAATTTAAAATAAAAACATGCAAAAAAAAATCCATTTAGATGTTTTGAGTGTTTTTAAAAATAGGCTAATTTGATTTAAAAAAAAATATATGCAAAAAATTTCACAAAACAAACATATTTTAAAATAAAAGAAAAAACAAAAAACAAAAAATAAAGAAAGATCCCAAGCAAGCCGAAAATAAATAAGTTTTTAAAATAGAAGCAAAAATAAAAATAAAAATAAAAAATAGAAGTGATCCCAAACAAACCCTCAATTTAATGCGCATGGTTAGAGCTTAGGGTATTCAGTGTTTCAAGTACTCATCATGATTTCTTAATTTATAAACTGATTGATATTCGTTGAGACTATATAACTTCTCTTAATTTATCTTTTGCACTTATGCGGTTTTGATCACTATGGGTAAGTAGGCAGGCAGCTAAACATAGTAATATGGACGATAAAATTTGCAACTCTTCTGTATGTGTCATTTTTTAAGGTAGAATTTCCATTTGCCGTGTTATGTGGCTGACAAAAGGAAATTTGCCCACAAATGGCAGAATCTACCTTAGAATTTCGCCCACAAATGGCAGAATCCACTTGAGAAATGTTTTTCTTTATGTAGGTCACTAGAAATACTTATTTAAAAATAGAGAAGTTTCTATTCAAAGCAGACAAATCTTATGCATTTACAGGTAAGCCTGCCTTCATGTTTACACATATAGCACTTTGTTGCTTTAAACCTATGCGTGAGATTTCATATTCGAATGAACCTTGTAATCGTAAAAAAGTAGGNAGTACTGCAAATAGGAAGTTACAAATTTGATGTTGGAAGTTTGTATCGGGGCAACTCCTTTGCTTCAGGATTTTCCCCTTCTTTTCTTCCTTTTTAATAAAAAAATCATAAATCCAAAACCCTGAACTCCAAACTAAAGCACAAAGAGTAAAAAGGAACAAAATTTAGAAGTAAATTTACATACATACCACAATGCGCTTATATATTTAGAAATCTAACACCAAAAGTTCGATATTTACACTCATTAACATTTTGGTTTCTTAAAGCAATGTGTGAAAATGTGTATTTCACTTTAAAAAAAATGGAAATCATGGTATTCGTGATGTGAAGTAAAGATTGAGTGCTATTCATTAAAATATGAAAGTTTACTTGTTAGATATGCAAATACATAAGAATTGTCTGGCATGTATGTAAATGCCGCAATTTAGAATATGTCTAATGTGTTTAATGCGTTTAAAAAGAAATTGAAATTAGAATGTCAAAAGCACCATCTCCAATTTGCCCAAATTTTTAAGACAACTTTGTATAATATTGGAAAGCAATTTCAAGCAACTTTTTTGTTAACAACAAGAAAGCCCTTTTAACTGATAAGAAGAGATAAGAATCAAACTTAGGGAAATGAGGGGAAAAGCAATCTTTACAAATATTAAATAAGCTTCTCATTAATTTGAAAAGAAAAACGACTAAATGTCAAGGATAAAAATAGGAGAAAGCGTACCCGTAAAGCAAGGATATTAGGCTAATTTTAAATGACATTTTTTCTCTGAGTTAGGCTTCTAAAACCCCCATTCAAAGGCCACATATGACCCAGCAACCAAAAAATACTATGTCATGCGACTTAATTATTGATTTTAATTGTTTAGCTGATCTCTTAAAAAATATATGTAAAGTAGCTTTGGTTTATATGAAAAAATGTGCTAATAAAATCCACATTCTGTACAATCACATTGTTAACAATGTATGAGCATATGGATTAATTTTAGAAACGCTCAAAATTTAATATCAGAGAATGAAGATTTTATCTAATATAACTCAGCAAACATATAGCATCATCACAACTTTACAAAAAAAACAAAGGCCTAAGTAACACTTAGTAAACATATTAATATATCATTTAGTGGGAATATCTAAAAGGCACCACGTAATTTGCCTTGTAGATTAAAAAGGGCTTCGTACTTTTAATCTTAAGACTTTATTCCTCATAATTTCCTTCTTTTTTTTTCCTCTCAAACAATCATTAGAATCCTCTATGTTAAAGCAACTTTTATATATAAGAGATTTTCAAACATCTAAAGAAAAAGATAAATACGAAAGAAATCAAANCGTAATTTGCCTTGTAGATTAAAAAGGGCTTCGTACTTTTAATCTTAAGACTTTATTCCTCATAATTTCCTTTTTTTTTCCTCTCAAACAATCATTAGAATCCTCTATGTTAAAGCAACTTTTATATATAAGAGATTTTCAAACATCTAAAGAAAAAGATAAATACGAAAGAAATCAAATAATCAATAAAAAATATGGGATACCCATGGAGGAGGGAGTTGGTTCCTTAAAGAAAAGAAAACCCACGCCCTTGACACTTCGCAGAATAAAAACCCCTTGATTTGGAGATCAAAGAAAAAACATAAAAAAATAAAGGTGACGACTCAACTAGGAAGAAGTTGAGAGCAAGGCAAATCAAACAACAGATAAATCAACATTGAAGTGAGTCTGATGTTCTTATGTTATAGTAACATTTTTTGCTTTAGTAACATTTTTTGCTTATTCTAGACCAAATGCTTACTGTTACTGTAACTAATTAAATTGAAATAACTGTAGACTCACGATTTATAATACTATTGAAAATTTATTCATATTGTAGGAATAATGTATACTTGCATTTTTCTTATCATAAATNTGGTTCCTTAAAGAAAAGAAAACCCACGCCCTTGACACTTCGCAGAATAAAAACCCCTTGATTTGGAGATCATAGAAAAAACATAAGAAAATAAAGGTGACGACTCAACTAGGAAGAAGTTGAGAGCAAGACAAATCAAACAACAGATAAATCAACATTGAAGTGAGCCTGATGTTCTTATGTTATAGTAACATTTTTTGCTTATTCTAGACCAAATGCTTACTGTTACTATAACTAATTAAATTGAAATAACTGTAGACTCACGATTTATAATACTACTAAAAATTTATTCATATTGTAGGAATAATGTATACTTGCATTTTTTTATCATAAAAAATGAATGTTATATAAATATATTGACTACTATACAAATGAGAATGAAATAATCATTATAAGATAGTTATTTTCATAGTATGCTTGCGTGCACATGTTTGGCTATGGAGTAACTCCTTTTATGGTACTATCGGAGAAATGCTAAAATACTCATGCACGTAACAAAAAAAAAATATTGATATTAAAGTACCTTAACTGATACAGTTTTNATATAAATATATTGACTACTATACAAATGAGAATGAAATAATCATTATAAGATAGTTATTTTCATAGTATGCAAGACATGCTTGGCTATAGAGCAGCTCCTTTTATGGTACTATCAGAGAAATGCTAAAGTACTCGTGCACATAACAGAAAAAAAATATTGATATTAAAGTACCTTACCTGATACAGTTTTAAGACGGTGTTCTTCTGATGGTTGTATAGATATAAAATGAGATATATATATATATATATATATATTAGAAAAAAAGTCCGAGGGCAAATATATTAATACGAAAAAGATACAGAAATGTTCTATGAGATGGCCTGAAAGAAAGCCAAGCTTGTACAATAGAACACACACAAAACCCATATAAAACAAAAATACATAAAGGTAAAAAATCAAAAAACCACAAAAGGGCACAAAAGTGCTAAGGATGTCCCACTTTAGTCCACCTTCCTCTAGTTCTCGGAAGTGATTCAGCTAACAAATTGGTAAGATGAGTACCGTTGCCCGTAGTAACCAAAGAATCATCCATCAGATTCCTGAGCACAAGTAGATCTTCATTCTTCTTCTTCCTCCTGGAAGTGTAGACCTGTCATTCCTCATCCGATAATTGACTCATCTGATTAGTAGATTCCAAAGGTGGCCGAATAGGTGTAGGGGGTTGTACGTCATGATCTCCATGAGCCTGAGTAATATTACCATCGTTCTGGACCTGATGAGGCTGTAGTGAAATAGTAGAAGTATTTTCACCTGTATTATCAGTGATAGGTTCTAGGGCAGACGGGGCCTGAAGAAACTCTCTCCCCCACGATAGGAGGTTCCAAAGACGGGGGAGCTACAACTGAGGACTGAATGGTTGTCATATTTCCTGTGGGGATAGTGACGCCTTCCGGGGTATCCTTCTGATGATCAATAGTGTCAAAAACTTGGAGCTGATTAGAAGGAGATGGAATCAAAACTTCTAGCGGAGCAGTTTGCTTTTTTAGTCTGAGTTGGGGTGTAAATGGTGACATTGAGAACTGGAGTGTCCGAATATACGATAATTCAAATAATACGACGAAAAAGACTCAATCTCTACCTTCTGCCAAAATCCACGGTGTTGTGTGCCCAACCAGATTTCTTCAGAAGCGGGTGAAGTGATGTTTCTTTCAACAAGTACTCTAGCTTCAGAAGGAAGGGAAAGATTAAAAGTAGGAATGTCCGCCTTAAGTGGCTTTGTATAGGCTGAGGCAATAGAGTACAATACTTTTTAAAAAACATAATAAAATTTTAGACCGAGGAGATGAATTCAAACCGGAATGATTGGCGATTTCGTCTATGGGTCAAAATCCACAGACCATTTCAAAATCTTCATTGTTCTGTTATTGATCCATATTATTCTTCTAGCAAATAAGCGAATATAATCTTCTTCATTACTAATTTGAATAAGAATTTGTCTCCCATCTAATAGTCCAATTTTCCATTCTCCAAAAAGATGCATGAGTTCAAATTCTTTGCGAATGAGCTCAATTTTGGGATGACCACATAGAAATTCTCCAACCAAATTCAAATGATAGGAGGAAGCAAGTTGAATACATTTAACTTAAATAAAAAAGATGTCAGACTTCCCATTCTTCCTACCAGGTTTTTTGATGTTCTTCGCCCACTCAAACGAAGGAGAGAAATGTGAAGATTTTGGTGTGCTAGAGGCGTGGATACTCGTAAGGGCAACTGCATACGATTTGTCTGAAGCCATCCTCAAAGGTAAGTGCGACGTTTAGAGAAAGCAACTCTGATAGACAAGGGAAAAAATCGCGTTGAAATAGCCGAAGCTAAAAAAGAGAGGACGTTGTGAGACGGGACGAGCGCAGAGAAGCAGTAGAAATCGCGAGTTGTACCCGCGAGACGAAGCCACAGAACACGCGAGTGTTACCTGCAAGACGAACCGCAGAGGTTGGAAGTCCCGAACTAGGAAAGCTCGCGAGAGGAAGACGGAAGACGAGCCTCGTCTCAGAGCCAGAGAAGAAGCGGGGGAGACGTACGGAATCGAGCGCGAAAATGTCAAAGAGGAATTAGGGAAGCTGTAACTGTTGCTAGGGTTCGCCGTCGGGCGAAACCCTAGCAGAGCCGAGCGGGAAGGAAGATGACGCCATTCATATATTCCTCATAAAATTATATATATATATAT
>JXCR01114680.1:0-29455 GCA_002079205.1 Phalaenopsis hybrid cultivar | reverse complement strand
TTGGCCTATAAAAGAGAAGCATAAAAATAAATTAAATGTTGCTGAGATGAGAACGCTTAAGTGGATGAGTGGCTTGACTTTTAGAGAAAAAATGTGAAACGAATGTATCCGTGAAGGGTTGGTGTAGCTTCAGTGGAAAACAAGATTGGAGAGGGTCGTCTTAAATGGTTTGGTCACATTAAATGCCGACTATCTGATGATCCAATTAGGAGAGTAGATTTTTTATATTCGGCTTATGTTAAGATAGATAAAGGAAGAACTAAAAGGACTTGGGCATGCTGTATAAAAAATGATCTTAATTTATTAGAATTAAATGAAAATATGACACTCAATTGAACTCAATGTAGAAAAAAGATTAATGTAGCCTACCTCACTTAGTGGGATAAACGCTTGTTGTTGCTGTTGTTGTTGTATGAAGAATTCTGAATTTCTTATTGTTTGAATAAGCCTGAATGCTTAAGAGCTGAATTCAATGAAATTCTTTAGTATCACTAACATGTTAGTTTTTGACAAGACAAGTCTTTGGAAATTTTTTAGATTTATTCGTTAGGAATTGTTGTGGGGACATGTAAAAGATTTGGGTCGTGTAAAGTGAAAGTTGCCTTGCCGCTTCTTCATTCCATTCAATGTCCTAGATAGTATGATGTTACAAAGTCCCTTCCCGAAGTGGTCAAATGCAGTACTCTCATGTCATCTTACCTTTAAAAAATTGATACAAGTGATTTGCTATTATATATATTATATAATATCTTAGGTTATATTCTATCATTAATTTTCTTACATATGCACTATTTTTAATGTACATGATAACGTAAAATATCTCTGTTACATTATAGTTTATTTGTTATTGATTATAATATACAAAAATTGTTGCAAGTGCTAGAGCTTTTTCCTGAGTTTGAAGCTTTNAATGGGTTTGGCCATTGTAATTATAAAATGTTCTCCATGAAGATTGCTACATTTCATGCTTCACAGTAAGAATGTGCAACTGCTGCAAAATCAGCATACTCAATTGAGTTTATTGAACCCAACTATGCAGCGTTCTCTCCTTAGAAAGTTCGTAATAAATGTTCAAAAGCCATTGATATGCCGGTTTGATTATTATATTGATATATAAGGTTTGGAGTTGTTCTTGGCATAGCTTATCCATTATTTCTTCTTGCGTACTTGGCATTCAACAGCCTCTAACTCTGCTCTTCTCCCTTGTAAAATAAAAGTTACTTGAATTTTTATTACTATATGAAGAATGTTGGCCTAGNTTAAACTCACTTAAAGGTAATTTTACAAATTTTGAGCATATTTAAAATTAGATAATAATAAAAATAAATTTTTTTTTGAAAATTTTGAGTAATTTAGACTTAGGTTGTTGGTATTAAGTTAGCTTAAACATATTACTTGCAAGTGATCATATCCTAAACACATAGCTTTACAATTTACATAAACTACATAGATGTAAATTACAAATTAACATAGCAAATACAAAAGCTTATAATTTACATTAATCACACATACTTGCAAGTAAGTATAAACCAAACACATTCATAACCTAAACATGTGAGCTTAGGGGCATATATGTAAAAACTGAATTTTAAGGTGATGGATAAGTAAATATGTAGGAATTGAGAGAGCTAGTTCGTAAATTTTCCAACCTAAGTTCACTCCGCAGCTCTCTTTCTCCATCCCCTTCATCCTTGCCGCACGTAACGCCGATCTTCTCCTCCATCCCACATCTAAGCCGGTTGTTCTTTTTTAGTTGCTATGGCCGTGCATGAAGACTCGAGATCTTCGTCGGGGGGAAAACTAGGCGACGGCGGCGATGATCTTTCCCTCTTCCATGCAGAGAACCTGCAGAACAACATGAAATCAATCTATTACAGGTTATAACTGAACCCTTAGAATTCTATTTGTGCNATCCGACTTTGAATATCTGCTATAAGCATTTTCATAATCAACATAAAATAATATTAACTCATTGTTGATCTTTGATATGATTCAATTGCAATTGGAAACTATTTGGTTACTCAATAATTAATTTTAACAATAGTTGATGCTCAATCATACAAATATTTAATGAATTCAATATATCATTAACTAACACCTGTGTTTTATGCACACCAAATCTTTTTTTTTACTTGATCATATACTTTGTCAAGATCAATGAAAGTTATATGATCATTATTTTCTACTTTACTTTCCTATGACTTGTTTTAATCGAAAAAGTGGTTCAAGGCTTAATATCTAACTGCTTCTTTGATTTCATAATTTTCAATGTTCATATTCTATCATTGTATCTCTTAAATTTTTTGTATGACTTATAAGTTTAATTATTTTTTATTACCATAATATTTCCTATTTCTTTTAATCTTAAGTATTGGAACCAAACTATTTTTTATCCAATTATTCAACATCTTGGTCTTTAAATTTTTATTAAACTGACCCATTAATCAAACCACTGCAATAAATTACCCAATCCTTATAATATCTTGATTAAAGCTAAAGTTCTTTACCATTATGCATCTTTTGCATATAGCTCTGCTTTATTGTTTTGNTTAAAGCTAAAGTTCTTTACCATTATGCATCTTTTGCATATAGCTCTGCTTTATTGTTTTGACTAGTCTATAATATACTTTATTGTTTTGTTTATTATGCTCACTCACTATTTTCTTTCTAAATCAATTGGTTTTTTTAAAATAGAAAATTTTCTTTCTTTTATGTATTTGAGGCTTTGTTGTTGTTGTTGTTGTTGTTGTTGTATGTATTTGAAATTCCACTATCGTATTTTTTTGGAAAATGATTATTGTAGCTTTGTTGTTTCACCTCTTATAATCTAAAATAGATTGTGTTAAATATGATATAACTTTTAGGAGATTTTTTTATTGGCCTGCTTTAAGAAGTTTATTGATCATACAAATTTTCTTCAGCTTGTAAACAGTAAAAAAACTGACAGTCCATGGTGATAATCTACTGGGCTTATCCTTGCTAGAATATTTTAGCCTCAAGTTCTAGGTGATTGTTTATTGTTAGCATGGATGTCATAGGAACTTGCCAAATTTAGCTATAATAGAAGGAAAACTCTAGTATTCAAGTCATTTCACTTTCATCCTTATTAACCTGTTGCTTCCTCATAGCTTTACTACTAAGTTTTGCTTTAATAGACTGAATAAATGAAATTTGTCATTTTGAGTTTTAAATTTGTTACGAGCTTAGTTAGATACTGATAATGGAGAGATTTAATTTTAGTTTTTGTAGATGAATGATAAGTTTATGGTTATACTCATCCCACAGAAGCCATCTTCTTAGAATGAATAATTTTCTAGGCTATGATTCACCAACTCAGGTTGGCCTATAAAATTCCTTATTTGTGAGCAATTTTACCATCTCCTTTTAAAGATTGAATCTCTATGGTTCACAATGGGTTTGGCCATTGTAATTATAAAATGTTCTCCATGAAGATTGCTACATTTCATGCTTCACAGTAAGAACGTGCAACTGCTGCAAAATCAGCATACTCAATTGAGTTTATTGAACCCAACTATGCAGCGTTTTCTCCTTNTTTTGTTTATTATGCTCACTCACTATTTTCTTCCTAAATCTATTGGTTTTTTTAAAATAGAATTTTTTTTTTTTTTATGTATTTGAAATTCCACTATCGTATTTTTTTTGGAAAATGATTATGGTAGCTTTGTTGTTTCACCTCTTATAATCTAAAATAGATTGTGTTAAATATGATATAACTTTTAGGAGATTTTTTTATTGGCCTGCTTTAAGAAGTTTCTTGATCATCTAAATTTTCTTTAGCTTGTAAACAGTAAAAAAACTGACAGTCCAAGGTGATAATCTACTGGGCTTATCCTTGGTAGAATATTTTAGCCTCAAGTTCTAGGTGATTGTTTATTGTTAGCATGGATGTCATAGGAGCTTGCCAAATTTAGCTATAATAGAAGGAAAACTCTAGTATTCAAGTAATTTTACTTTCATCCTTATTAACCTGTTGCTTCCTTATAGCTTTACTACTAAGTTTTGCTTTAATAGACTGAATAAATGAAATTTGTCATTTTGAGTTATAAATTTGTTACGAGCTTAGTTAGATACTGATAATGGAGAGATTTAATTTTAGTTTTTGTGGATGAATGATAAGTTTATGGTTATACTCATCCCACAGAAGCCATCTTCTTAGAATGAATAATTTTCTAGGCTTTGATTCACCAACTCAGGTTGGCCTATAAAATTCCTTATTTGTGAGCAATTTTAACCTCTCCTTTTAAAGATTGAATCTCTATGGTTCACAATGGGTTTGGCCATTGTAATTATAAAATGTTCTCCATGAAGATTGCTACATTTCATGCTGCACAGTAAGAATGTGCAACTGCTGCAAAATCAGCATACTCAATTGAGTTTATCAAACCCAACTATGCAGCGTTTACTCCTTAGGAAGTTCGTAATAAATGTTCAAAAGCCATTGATATGCCGGTTTGATTATTATATTGATATATAAGGTTTGGAGTTGTTCCTGGCATAGCTTATCCATTATTTCTTCTTGCGCACTTGGCATTCAACAGCCTCTAACTCTGCTCTTCTCCCTTGTCAAATAAAAGTTACTTGAATTTTTATTACTATACGTAGAATATTGGCCTATAAAAGAGAAGCATAAAAATAAATTAAATGTTGCTGAGATGAGAACGCTTAAGTGGATGAGTGGCTTGACTTTTAGAGAAAAAAATGTGAAACGAATGTATCCGTGAAGGGTTGGTGTAGCTTCAGTGGAAAACAAGATTGGAGAGGGTCGTCTTAAATGGTTTGGTCACATTAAATGCCGACTATCTGATGATCCAATTAGGAGAGTAGATTTTTTATATTCGGCTTATGTTAAGATAGATAAAGGAAGACCTAAAAGGACTTGGGCATGTTGTATAAGAAATGATCTTAATTTATTAGAATTAAATGAAAATATGACACTCAATTGGACTCAATGTAGAAAAAAGATTCATGTAGCCTACCTCACTAAGTGGGATAAACGCTTGTTGTTGTTGTTGTTGTATGAAGAATTCTGAATTTCTTATTGTTTGAATAAGCCTGAGTGTTCACGAGCTGAATTCAATGAAATTCTTTAGTATCACTAACATGTTAGTTTTTGACAAGAAAAGTTTTTGAATAATTTTTAGATTTATTCGTTAGGAATTGTTGTGGGGACATGTAAAAGATTTGGGTCGTGTAAAGTGAAAGTTGCCTCGCCACTTCTTCATTCCATTCAATGTCCTAGATAGTACGATGTTGAAGTGGTCAAATGCAGTACTCTCATGTCATCTTACCTTTAAAAAATTGATACAAGTGATTTGCTATTATATAGATTATATAATATCATAGGTTATATTCTATCATTAATTTTCTTACATTTGCACTATTTTTCTTACATATGCACTATATGTTATTGATTATAATATACAAAAAATGTTGCAAGTGCTAGAGCTTTTTCCTGAGTTGGAAGCTTCCTGAAAGCTCACATGAACCTTCAGCATAGTCTGTCGAATAGCAATTCAATAAATGGAGGCTATTGTACGCTGGCTTGACTTTACGTACTGGAGACCACTAGTTGGACCTCATGCAACATTATTATGCAATGCCAAACAACACACAAGTAAATTCTTGTTTTCTATAAATTAGGTAGACAACCTTTAAACAGAAGGATAATTAAATTGCCACAAATGCAAGAGGCCCGTCAACTGATTGCGAGTATTTTTAACAGCTTTGCTTTTACTAAAGTTGAATGTTATTGTGCAGTTTGCAAAGCCTATGAAGATGAGGATTTATAAGAGACAGCCCATACTCTCACTAGGAAAATCCTAAAACTAAACTAAATTCAAATCTCTTTTATGTTAGTTTTGTTAATGATGCATGATACATACCTTCTAGTTAGTAGCTATTGGGTGCCAATCAAGCGAAGGAGTTTTGTAGCTCATATTTGGTGTCATAGCATTCCTATGAGCATCGCTTGTATCTTGTTAGTAAAATGTTGGTTGTGTGACATGATTGCGATATGTTATGATATCCTGCCAAGCCTTTATAGAAGTCCGTAAAGCAGTGTTCTCATAAATCATGTTTTAATATTCACACCAACTTATTTTTAAAGAAAAAATTGCAAATCTTCAGTTTATTGTTTCAATTTCCCGTATGATAGGGTCTGTATCTATGTTATTGATTCTACTTCATTTGTTTCTTTCTTCTACTCAAATTGAAACAATTCCTTCTCATTTTTTAAAGTAGAGTTTTTAATGAATTGTGATGTATGTTCTATGAACAACATCTTTTGTTAATTTTTCTTTTCCCTTATTGTCTCACATCTATTGTTTTAGTAATGTTTCTCTTGCTGAATTTCAAGATGTATTTTCTTTGTGAAGCAAATTCACATGCAATAAATTCTCTTTCAAGGCCCTAACTTTTAAATCCTTCACATTATAGAACGAACCTTGTTGAAAATATTGAGCTAAAAGCTGGATAGATGACCTTAGGTAATTTTTGCTTTTTATATTTTTATTTCAGGAAAGTTGTCATATATAAATGGTTCTTACTGGTTGTATGTTTAAGTGCATGGTGTCAATATGCTTACTTTCAAGTATAAATTTCTTATGTCCAAACTTGATGAAATGCTTGATTCTATTTCTGGTGCTAATTATTTTTTTTCAAAATGGACTTAAAGAGGATATAAAATCCACTGCTCTTACATGCCTACTAGGTTGGACGGGAAGTTCCCCAGCATGTTATTTGATGAATAAACTTAGGGGTCAAGGATATAGTCTCTGTGTCTTATGAAATTTTGGTGCTCTTCAAAGGATAGATTAGGAGTAGCAAACTTGACTCTCAAATCTTAATCAGCCATCCCTTGGCTGACTTGCACAATTTTTTTATCTTCTAATTTCGCTATAGCTCATACGTCTTAATGCTTTTGTACATGAGCATGGTTGTAACCTTCACCATGAACAAGTTCTTGAAGATGCTCAAATTCCAGCTCACCATTGTTTGTAGAGGAAGACAATGAAGGAGACTACAATAGCAGATAAATTCTAAATTATCTGAGCTAGAGTTAATTCATAGAAATTCATAATCTCGAGGTTCTCCTTGAAAATATAAGTCAGATTAGACCTCATTGAAGCATAACTTGTCATTTGAGTAATGGTGCAAGAACTTCTCCCTGTAGTTTTAGTGAGAATTCATCGCCAAGCTTTAGCTCCGCCCGAAGAAGCCTTATGCTCTTCAGCATAATGTACGGGCTAAATTTCCATTATACTTTTAGAAGATCTTTGGTTACTTGATCATTGAAGTCACAAATTTAAAGCAAAAGTTTGAGCATGGAGTAAGGAAGAAGAAAATAAAATAGAAGCTAGAGGTTTAGAAATCGCAAAGCGATATAATGCTAAAAGGCAACCCTATATATTGGCTTGAAAAAATTGAAACCTTAATCCATCATATTACATAGGCATGATGGTTCATAACTATTGATTTGACAACCAAATTTTGAAATTAATTTGCTATTTATATGTATCAACTTAATAAATCCAAATGGAATTGACTTTGATTTGGTCAAAACTCATTTCTCAACAATAAAAAGACGACTTTATAGCAAAGGTGCAACTCATGATGAATGATCGACTTCAAAGTAGCCTACTTTTTTTTGAAGGATATATTTTTCTAATGAGGTTCAATTCAAATGTGCAAGTGTAGTGTATAAAACAAATAATTTCAATTTTGAGAAGATCTCAAGCCTATCTTATAAGCATAGGTAAAATTTTCATGACAAAATAAAAGAAATTGCAGGCACGTAGTATAACATCCTTTCCTAACATTACTTGTCTTTTTATTAGCCAAATAAAAAAAAAAATAGAGGAGATGAATACAACTTTAAGGCTTAATTCTATCCTATGAAGGCTAACTTGGTCCAAAAATAGATATTTTGAACTTGAGAGAGATGGTGAAAGCCATCTTGACGTGCAACAAAATCACGAATCAAGTGTAATCTCAGGAAGGGATCTTCTTAGTTGATGAGTTGGCAAAGAATGAATCCCTGCTTCAAATTGCTTCATCATTTAAGTTTCAAAACACAATTTTGTCAAGATGACTTCATCCTAAGTATATTAACCTCTCGACGAATATCATTAGCAAACTTCTTGGGCAACTTAACATGGTGACTCTAAGCATGCTAGTTCAACTTTGCTTCAATTTAGTTAAAGAAATTACTATCAATATGATCATAAACTTCGAGCATGACAATTCCTTACTTGATAGCCATCAAGCCCTCAACTGTCTTGGAGACCTTTGTCTTATCTCAATAACGGCTTTTAGACTCATTGTGAGCTTTTTCAAACATTTGATTTTAGTGAGCAACTCCTAGAATTTAAGCCTCTAGGGTTATTATCTTGGAACTACCCTCAACAAATAGGGAAATATTTGCGTACGTAATACGCACGCAGAGTTTCGTGCGTAATAACCCCGCAATAACCTCCTCTTCGCAGTAATTAGGGAGTTTTTAGGAGGTTATTGAGGTATTAATTTCAATAACCTATAACCCTAATAACTTTTCAATAATTCGATGTTATTCATAGGTTATTATGGGGGTATTGTATGGTTAATGGAGTACACACGCAGAGTTGCACGCGTATTACACACACAAGTATTTCTCCAACAAATATGCTATCGAGATAATCATCTCTTTGAATTCACAACACTCGTGGTAGGATTCAAAAACCGTATCATTTTTAGTAGCTTTTAGGTCACCACTTTTTTCAGAATTATTCCTTTATCACTTGCATAATGATTATCATCCTTCGCATCTTAACTTAAGGAGAATAATTTTTTAGAATTAGGTTTCTTTTACATCTTCTCTTCCCCGTTTGTTGGAGTGAAATCGTTCCTCACAACATCCACTTCATTGACAACGTTGCATTCATTTGTGTTTGCTTGAAAAGCTAGTTCATTAGTGCTCCCCTCTCGCTTCATTATTGGTCATGTGATTTTGGAAATTCACTTTTACCTCAAATTGAAATCACCCTAAATATTGGCAAAGTTGTTTCCTCAACTTCCTTTGGGAAGATTCAAGATCAACTAAGAGATGAAGGTCTTAAACTTTAGGGTGTGTTTACATTTGGATTGTCAATGAAACTGCTTAAATTTGTGTCTAAGGAGATGGCTTTGAAGCTTCGAGTCTTCCACCTTGTCCTTCTATTAGCAGCAATTTTTTCGTGAACATGGGAAATTTTTTATTAACAACATTTTTATATTTTTATTGAAACCCATCGATGAAAACATGCCTGTCCAACACACTCAAATTTTCTTATCTGTTAGAAAGTGAACTTTGAAGCAATTGCAGGTCAAGGGCTTGATGAGTAAAGCTCAGACATTGTGAAGTTCTGAAAACGAATCACAAATCTTTATTTTATAGGCATTGATGTTATCATAAATTATTGGAAATTTGTGCATCTTGTTGAATCAATGCTCTAGATTAATCCATACAACATGAGCTATTTAAACCGAATTAGATTTGCGAATACTTTTATTCCCTTTCTTTTCTCAGCTTTTTGAAAGAGACAGGAGAATGAGATAGGAGAATTTGGTAACTGATGTACTTAAACCTATATAGCTTGGACTTTGCAGAGTTTAGTGTCCTAAAGCATTAAGTTGCCAGATCTACATTTTAGATAAGAAGTCACCCATGAGTTGACTCTAACTTAACCCTTGGCACTATATTGCAAAATTTGCTTGTGAGATTCGCGATGTCGCCAATGTGTCAAGGCTATTCATCTTAGAGAAATAGCAATTTGCCCAAATCCCTCACCAATCGAAAGGGAGTTCTTGTTAGAACTCTTTAATGGCACTCACTGTCAATTTAGAACTCACTGCAGTTCCTTTTACTAGTAACTGGCTACCTGGCTACAAGTCTAACTTGCACACTATATGACTAAATACTTTAAGCTCAACCTATTCATTTCAGATAATTGTAAAATACAGCCAATTTTGTAATTTCATACTTCACTTACAAATAGGGGTCATGGATTGAGCATAGGCACAAGAAAAATCAAATGAAATCTCAATAAAATTCGTTATGAATATTTTTTCTTTCCAAATTATTTATTCATAGCTCAATTTGATTGGTCTTGTTTTGCGTAAAATGGTTCGGTTGAGCTCCTTGCAAATTAATTTTTTAAAAGATTCATTGGGATCTAGCGTCTCTCTCACTGCTCTTATTGGGCTGATTCCTTTCTTTTATTAAATTATTGTTATCTTTCTAAGGATAATTATGGACCTAGCACTGTCATTATAAATTCGGGTGCTGATGCATATAATGAAGGACACATGTTGGCTTAGTACAATCTTAGATTTTCTTCCATCTCATGTCTGCTTATTAGTAATTGAGTTCCTTGAGTTTGCTAGTGCATCTATCAATTTTTGGAGTGAGTTATCTCCATGTATCAATATGAGGTTTTGTTTTTTTCTACTTAATCAATTCTTACCTTTTTTTTACATCTATTTTATTTGTAATCCATCTTGCGAGAATGCATTTTTTTTTTTCAATTTTGCTATATTTGGTCTCTAATTGCTGTGTTTGTTCCATTAAACTGTGGGTTTTGGTTTCTGTTGCATGCTTTATCTCTGTCCCCATGTCCATATGGGTGCATTATAGAGTCCATGTGAACCCATCGTTGGAATCAGGGAGTTGAATCTACTTATGATTCCTTGTTGTTCAGGATGCAGTGAAAAATAATCCATGGTTTTTGCATGAAAATGAAATGGCGTGATAGATTTGTGATTGTACTGTAGGTGAAATGTTAAGCACTACAAATTTGCTTGGAGCATTTTATCTTCTGCTTACTATAACTTAATTATAAAGCTATAAGATGAGTGAGATGATGTTCACCTGTAGAGGCATCTGACGAATATTTGAGCTAGTGGCTGCTTCAGCATTGTGCACATCTTTTGGTCATCTTCTTCATTGAAACTAGCCTGCTTTACTATGCCTAAATATGATTTATTTTCTTTTATCCAGCTCTAACTTGTATTCGGTATGTTTCATAGTCTCATTGGAAGAACTTTGATCCAAACATAACCTGATGAGGGGTTCTTCTTTTTCTGCAGTCGTACCTTTTTGTCAATCGTGGGCGGAGTTGTTGCTGGAATTTGGGGTTTTACAGGCTTAACAGGTTTTGTGTTTTACTTGTTAATCATGGCAGTCACTTCTTTGGGACTTCTGGCTAAAGCTAAATTCTCCATCGGGAATTACTTCAATTCTTGGAATAGTATTGTACTTGACGGATTTTTTGGCGGCCTCATGGTATGATTCCGGATGTTTTTCGTTCTTCATTGTTGCNTCAGGCTATACAGCGCGTCGCTTCCAGGGGACGCCCTAGCACTTACACAATGATCAAAAGGATTCATGTCGTTTTCTCCTTAGGAAGTTCGTAATAAATGTTCAAAAGCCATTGATATGCGGTTTGATCATTATATTGATATATAAGGTTTGGAGTTGGTCTTGGCATAGCTTATCCATTATTTCTTCTTGCGCACTTGGCATTCAACAGCCTCTAACTCTGCTCTTCTCCCTTCTCAAATAAAAGTTACTTTAATTTTTATTATTATATGAAGAATGTTGGCCTATAAAAGAGAAGCATAAAAATAAATTAAATGTTGCTGAGATGAGAACGCTTAAGTGGATGAGTGGCTTGACTTTTAGAGAAAAAATGTGAAACGAATGTGTCCGTGAAGGGTTAGTGTAGCTTCAGTGGAAAACAAGATTGGAGAGGGTCGTGTTAAATGGTTTGGTCACATTAAACGCCGACTATCTGATGATCCAATTAGGAGAGTAGATGTTTTATATTCGGCTTATGTTAAGATAGATAAAGGAAGACCTAAAAAGACTTGGGCATGCTGTATAAAAAATGATTTTAATTTATTAGAATTAAATGAAAATATGACACTCAATTGGACTCAATGTAGAAAAAAGATTCATGTAGCCTACCTCACTTAGTGGGATAAACGCTTGTTGTTGCTGTTGTTGTTGTATTAAGAATTCTGAATTTCTTATTGTTTGAATAAGCCTGAATGCTCAAGAGCTGAATTCAATGAAATTCTTTAGTATCACTAACATGTTAGTTTTTGACAAGACAAGTCTTTGAATAATTTTTAGATTTATTCGTTAGGAATTGTTGTGGGGACATGTAAAAGATTTGGGTCGGGTAAAGTGAAAGTTGCCTTGCCACTTCTTCATTCCATCTCATGTCCTAGATAGTACGATGTTACAAAGTCCCTTCCCGAAGTGGTCAAATGCAGTACTCTCATGTCATCTTACCTTTAAAAAATTGATACAAGTGATTTGCTATTATATAGATTATATAATATCAT
Organism: Phalaenopsis hybrid cultivar; assembly: GCA_002079205.1. Classification (NCBI taxonomy): domain Eukaryota; kingdom Viridiplantae; phylum Streptophyta; class Magnoliopsida; order Asparagales; family Orchidaceae; genus Phalaenopsis; species Phalaenopsis hybrid cultivar. The sequence continues at coordinate 17,071 of JXCR01114680.1, read as the reverse complement.
AGGTTATATTCTATCATTAGTTTTTTACATATGCACTATTTTTAATATACATGATAACGTAAAATATATCTGTTACATTATAGTTTATATGTTATTGATTATAATATACAAAAAATGTTGCAAGCGCTAGAGCTTTTTCCTGAGTTGGAAGCTTCCTGAAAGCTCACATGAACCTTCATCATAGTCTGTCAAATAGCAATTCAATAAATGGAGGCTATCGTACACTGGCTTGACTTTTCGTACTGGAGACCACTAGTTGGACCTCATGCAACTTTCTTATGCAATGCCAAATAACACACAAGTAAATTCTTGTTTTCTATAAATTAGGTAGACAACCTTTAAACAGAAGGAGAATTGAATTGCCACAAATGCAAGAGGCCCGTCAACCAATTGCGAGTATTTTTAACAGCTTTGCTTTTATTAAAGTTGAATGTTATTGTGCAGGTTGCAAAGCCCNAGAATTGAATTGCCACAAATGCAAGAGGCCCGTCAACCAATTGCGAGTATTTTTAACAGCTTTGCTTTTATTTAAGTTGAATGTTATTGTGCAGTTTGCAAAGCCCATGAAGATGAGGATTTATAAGAGACAGCCCATATTTTCACTAGGAAAATCTTAAAACCTAACTAAATTCAAATCTCTTTTATGTTAGTTTTGTTAATGATGCATGATACATACCTTCTAGTTAGTAGCTATTGGGTGCCAATCAAGCGAAGGAGTTTTGTAGCTCCTATTTGGTGTCATATCATTCCTATGAGCATCGCTTGTATCTTGTTAGTAAAATGTTGCTTGTGTGACATGATTGCGATATGTTACGAAATCCTGCCAAGCCTTTAGGGAAGTCCGTAAAGCAGTGTTCTCATAAATCATGTTTTAATATTCACACCAAATTATTTTTAAAGAAAAAATTGCAACTCTTCAGTTTATTGTTTCAATTTCCCATAGGGTCTGTATCTATGTTATTGATTCTACTACATATGTTTCTTTCTTTTACTCAAATTGAAACAATTTCTTCTCAATTTTTAAAGTAGAGTTTTTAATGAATTGTGATGTATGTTCTATGAACAACATCTTTTGTTAATTTGTCTTTTCCCTTATTGTCTCACATCTATTGTTTTAGTAATGTTTCTCTTGCTGAAATTCAAGATGTACTTCCTTTGTGAAGCAAATTCACATGCAATAAATTCTCTTTTAAGGCCCAACTTTTAAATCCTTCACATTATAGAATGAACCTTGTTGAAAATATTGAGCTAAAAGCTGGATAGATGACCTTAGGTAATTTTTGCTTTTTATATTTTTATTTCAGGGAAGTTGTCATATATAAATGGTTCTTACTGGTTGTATGTTTAAGTGCATGGTGCCAATTTGCTTACTTTCAAGAATAAATTTCTTATGTCCAAACTTGATGAAATGCTTGATTCAATTTCTGGTGCTGATTATTTTTTTTCAAAATGGACTNTATCATTCCTATGAGCATCGCTTGTATCTTGTTAGTAAAATGTTGGTTGTGTGACATGATTGCGATATGTTACGATATCCTGCCAAGCCTTTAGAGAAGTCCGTAAAGCAGTGTTCTCATAAATCATGTTTTAATATTCACACCAAATTATTTTTAAAGAAAAATTTGCAAATCTTCAGTTTATTGTTTCAATCTCCTGTATGATAAGGGTCTGTATCTATGTTATTGATTCTACTACATATGTTTCTTTCTTTTACTAAAATTGAAACAATTCCTTCTCATTTTTTAAAGTAGAGTTTTTAATGAATTTTGATGTATGTTCTATGAACAACATCTTTTGTTAATTTGTCTTTTCCCTTATTGTCTCATATCTATTGTTTTAGTAATGTTTCTTTTGCTGAATTTCAAGATGTACTTCCTTTGTGAAGCAAATTCACATTCAATAAATTCTCTTTCAAGGCCCTAACTTTTAAATCCTTCACATTATAGAATGAACCTTGTTGAATATATTGAGCTAAAAGCTGGATAGATGACCTTAGGTAATTTTTGCTTTTTATTTTTTTATTTCAGGAAAGTTGTCATATATAAATGGTTCTTACTGGTTGTTGTTTAAGTGCATGGTGTCAATATGCTTACTTTCAAGTATAAATTTCTTATGTCCAAACTTGATGAAATGCTTGATTCTATTTCTGGTGCTAATTATTTTTTTCAAAATGGACCTAAAGAGGATATAAAATCCACGTCTCTTACATGCCTACTAGGTTGGACGGGAAGTTCCCCAGCATGTTATTTGATGAATAAACCTAGGGTTCAAGGATATAGTCTCTGTGTATTATGAAATTTTGGTGCTCTTCAAAGGATAGATTAGGAGTAGCAAACCTGACTCTCAAATCTTAATCAGCCATCCCTTGGCTGACTTGCACAATTTTTTTATCTTCTAATTCTCTGTTTTTCGCTATAGCCCATGTGTCTTAATGCTTTTGTACATGAGCATGGTTGTAACCTTCACCATGAACAAGTTCTTGAAGATGCTCAAATTCTAGTTCAGCATTGTTTGTAGAGGAAGACAATGAAGGAGACTACACTAGCAGATAAATTCTACATTATCTGAGCTAGAATTAATTCATAGAAGTTCATAATTTCGAGGTTCTCCTTGAAAATATAAGTCAGTTTAGACCTCATTGAAGCATAGCTTGCATTTGAGTAATGGTACAAGAACTTCTTCCTANATAGATTAGGAGTAGCAAACCTGACTCTCAAATCTTAATCAGCCATCCCTTGGCTGACTTGCACAATTTTTTAATCTTCTAATTCTTTGTTTTTCGCTATAGCCCATACGTCTTAATTCTTTTGTACATGAGCATGGTTGTAACCTTCACCATGAACAAGTTCTTGAAGATGCTCAAATTCTAGTTCAGCATTGTTTGTAGAGGAAGACAATGAAGGAGACTACACTAGCAGATAAATTCTACATTATCTGAGCTAGAATTAATTCATAGAAGTTCATAATCTCGAGGCTCTCCTTGAAAATATAACTCAGTTTAGACCCCATTGAAGCATAACTTGTCATTTGAGTAATGGCACAAGAACTTCTTCCTATAGTTTTAGTGAGAATTCATCACCAAGCTTTAGCTCCGCCCGAAGAAGCCTATACTTTCAGAAGATCTTAGGTTACTTGATCATTGAAGTTTCAACTTTAAAGCAAAAGTTTGAGCATGGAGTAAGGAAGAAGAAAATAGAAATAGAAGCTAGAGGTTTAGAAATCGCAAAGAGACATAATGCTAAAAGGCAACCCTATATATTGGCTTGAAAACATTGAAACCTTAATCCATCATATTACATAAGCATGGTGGATTCATAAATGTTCATAACTATTGATTTGACAACCAAATTTTGAAATTGATTTGCTATTTATATGTATCAACTTAATAAATCCAAATGGAATTGACTTTGATTTGGTCAAAACTCATTTCTCAACAATAAAAAGACGACTTTATAGCAAAGGTGCAACTCATGATGAATGATCGACTTCAAAGTAGCCTACTTCTTTTTGAAGTATTTATTTTTCTAGCGAGGTTCAATTCGAATGTGCAAGTGTAGTGTATAAAACAAATAATTTCAATTTTGAGAAGATCTCAAGCCTATCTTATAAGCATAGGTAAAATTCATGAACATGAAACATCCATTATATCATAGCAAAATAAAAGAAATTGCAGGCACATGGTATAACATCCTTTCCTAACATTACCTGTCTTTTTATTATCCACATAAAAAAATAAAATAGAGGAGATGAATACAACTTTAAGGCTTAAGTCTATCCTATGAAGGATAACTTGGTCCAAAAATAGATATTTTGAACTTGAGAGAGATGGTGAAAACCATCCTGACGTGCAACAAAATCACGAATCAAGTGTAATCTCAGGAAGGTATCTTCTTACTTAATGAGTTGGCAAAGATCGAATCCCTGCTTTAAATTGGTTCATCATTTAAGTTTCAAAACACAATTTTATCAAGATGACTTCATCCTAAGTATATTAACCTCTCGACGAATATCATTAGCAAACTTCTTGGGCAACTTAACATGGTGACTCTAAGCATGCTAGTTCAACTTTGCTTCAATTTAGTTAAAGAAATTACTATCAATATGATCATAAACTTCGAGCATGACAATTCCTTACTTGATAGCCATCAAGCCCTCAACTTGCTTGGCCACCTTTGCCTTATCTCAATAACGACTTTTAGACTAATTGTGAGCTTTTTCAAACGCTTGATTTTAGTGAGCAACTCCTAGAATTTAGGCCTCTAGGGTTATTATCTTGGAACTACCCTCAACAAATAGGGAAATATTTGCGTACGTAATACGCACGCAGAGTTGCGTGCGTAATAACCCCTCAATAACCTCCTCTTCGCGGTAATTAGGGGGGTAATTAGGAGGTTATTAAGGTATTAATTTCAATAACCTATAACCCTAATAACCTTCCAATAACCTTCACAGGTTCTATTTCGATGTTATTCATAGGTTATTATGGGGTTATTGTAGGGTTAATGGAGTACGGACGCAGAGTTGCGTGTGTATTACGCACACAAGTATTTCTCCAACAAATATGCTATCAAGATAATCATCTTTCTGAATTCACAACACTCGTGGTAGGATTCAAAAGCCGTCTCATTTTTAGTAGCTTTTAGGTCACCACTTTTGTCAGAATTATCCCTTTATCACTAGCATAATGATTATCATCCTTCGCATCTTAACTTGAGGAGAATAATTTTTTAGAATTAGGTTTCTTTTACATCTTCTCTTCCCCGTTTGTTGGAGGAAATCGTTCCTCACAACATCCACTTCATTGACAACGTTGCATTCATTTGTGTTTGCTTGAAAAGCTAGTTCATTAGTGCTCCCCTCTCGCTTCATTATTGGTCATGTGATTTTGGAAATTCACTTTTACCTCAAATTGAAATCACCCTAAATATTGGCAAAGTTGTTCCCTCAACTTCCTTTGGGAAGATTCAAGATCAACTAAGAGATGAAGGTCTTAAGCTTTAGGGTGTGTTTACATTTGGATTGTCAATGAAACTGCTTAAATTTGTGCTAAGGAGATGGCTTTGAAGCTTCGAGTCTTCCACCTTGTCCTTCTATTAGCAACAATTTTTTCGTGAACATGGGAAATTTTTTATTAAAAACATTTTTATATTTTTTTTGAAACCCATCAATGAAAACATGCCTGTCAAACACACTCAAATTTTCTTATCTGTTAGAAAGCGAACTTTAAAGCAATTGCAGGTCAAGGGCTTGATGAGTAAAGCTCAGACATTGTGAAGTTCTGAAAACGATCACAAATCTCTATTTTATAGGCATTGATGTTATCATAAATTATTGGAAATTTGTGCATCTTGTTGAATCAATGCTTTAGATTAATCCATACAACATGAGCTATTTAAGCCGAATTAGGGTATTTTTGGGAGGACTTTTTAGGTGCGGCGCGGTCATTTACCGCAACTTTTGGCAAAAGTTTACTATTTGGTTCGTAACTGTGCGACACAACTTTCGAGAAGCGGATAGAAAGCGGGCCGCAAAATTAACCCCGCGGCCCCGCTTTCGCCCGACACTTTTTACCCTGCATCTTTCTCCTCTACCCTAGCGCTTTCTCGTTGCTTCCCTCGCGAATCTTGTTCTTCTTTTTCTTTTGTAGCCCCTTGATCGACCGATCTCAGGTAAAACGATCCATTTTCTTCTTGTATTTATGGATCTGAGGAAGGTTATGCGTTTTTCCGGCTTTGATGTTTTCTCCTCCTCATCTCTTTCCTGTTTCTGTCATTTTTATTTTTTCGTCCTTTTTCTGTGGTGTATCTGTAGCTTCACGAAGGCATCAATGGCATGTTTAAATTACTTACTCAAAATCATATAATATATATATATATATATATATATATATATATATATATATATATATTCTAAATGCTTAAATTTACACCATAATTATAATTACTTATATATATTTACATATATTAATCAATTTAATATATAAATATATAAATATATAAATTTATGAACAGTTTTAACAAATAGGGGCAACATGGTCATTTTTCTAGAAACAGCTGCCCTACGGCTGTTTTCACACAGCTGTACCAAACAGACTGCCAGCTTCCCCACAGCATTTTTCTGGGGCAACGCAGCTGCAGCTGCGCCAAACAGACCCTTTGATTTGCAAATACTTTTATTTCCTTTCTTTTCTCAGCTTTTTGAAAAGACAGGAGAATTTGGTAACTGATGTACTTAAGCCTATATAGCTTGGACTTTGCAGAGTTTAGTGTCCTAAAGCTTTAAGTTGCCAGATCTACATTTTAGATAAGAAGTCACCCATGAGTTGACTCTAACTTAACCCTTGGCACTATATTGCAAAATTTGCTTATGAGATTCGCAATGTCGCCAATGTGTCAAGGCTATTCATCTTAGAGAAATAGTCAATTTGCCCATAACCCTTGCCAATCGAAAGGGAGTTCTTGTTAGAACTCGTTAATGGTACTCACTGCCAATTTAGAACTCACCTCAGTTCCTTTTACTAGTAACTGGCTACCTGGCTACAAGTCTAACTTGCACACTATATGACTAAATACTTTAAGCTCAACCTATTCATTCCAGATAATTGTAAAATACAGCCAATTTTGTAATGTCAAACTTCACTTACAAATAGGGGTCATGGATTGAGCATAGGCATAAGAAAAACCAAATGAAATCTCAATAAAATTAGCTATGAATATTTTTTCTTTCCAAATTATTTATTCATAGCTCAATTCGATTGGTCCTGTTTTGCTTAAAATGGTTCGTTTGAGCTCCTTGCAAATTAATTTTTTAAAAGATTCACTGGGATCTAGCGCCTCTCTCACTGCTCTTATGGGGCTGATTCCTTTCTTTTATTAAATTATTGTTATCTTTCTATGGATAATATGGATCTAGCACTGTCATTATAAATTCCGGTGCTGATGCATATAATGAAGGAGACATTTTGGCTTAATACAATCTTAGATTTTCTTCCATCTCGTGTCTGCTTATTAGTAATTTAGTTCCTTGAGTGTGCTAGCGCATCTATCAATTTTCGGAGTGAGTTCTCTCCATGTATCAATATGAGGCTTTGTTTTTTTCTACTTAATCAATTCTTACCTTTTTTTTACATCTAGTTTATTTGTAATCCATCTCGCGAGAAAGCTTTTTTTTTCAATTCTGCTATATTTGGTCTCTAATTGCTGTGTTTGTTCCATTAAACTGTGGGTTTTGGTTTCTGTTGCATGCTTTATCTCTGTCCCCATGTCCATATGGGTGCATTATAGAGTCCATGTGAACCCATCGTTGGAATCAGGGAGTTGAATCTACTTATGATTCCTTGTTGTTCAGGATGCAGTGAAAAATAATCCATGGTTTTTGCATGAAAATGAAATGGCGTGCTAGATTTGTGATTGCAATGTAGGTGAAATGTTAAGCACTACATATTTACTTGGAGCATTTTATCTTCTGCTTACTGTAACTTAATTATAAAGCTATAAGATGAGTGAGATGATGTTCACCTGTAGAGGCATCTGAAGAATATTTGAGCTAGTGGCTGCTTCAGCATTGTGCACATTTTATGGTCATCTTCTACATTGAAACTAGCCTGCTTTACTATGCCTAAATATGATTTATTTTCTTTTATCCAGCTCTAACTTGCTTTTGGTATGTTTCATAATCNTTATGTTATTGCCAGCCTCATATTACTCTTATTTTATAACTATTTATCTTTTCGAAGTTTGGCGCAACTCAAGTTTGATTTGGCATCTCTTCACGAGCACTTATTTTATACTTCAGCAGCCTTGCAGTCGTTTTTTTCATAAATTCGTTTGTCCTTTTTTGTAATTCAAATATTTTGAAGACCTTTTAAATTCCTCACTGTTTGACTATGTACAATAGAGCTTTTGTGCGCCTGTTTCATCATTTTCGTAAATGCCAACCATTCCAGATCAGGATGTCTGGACTATTCTCCATCAATATGATTCCCACCTCCATTGGGCTCTTAACTTTTTTTGCTTTGGTTCCATTTTTCTTCAGCTTAATTTTCAGAAAAAAAGGTGATTTTTGTAGATTATACGTTTAGAAAATTGTTTTTTTGTTTGTATGCATACTTTTTTTTTTATTTATAAATCTAATAATATATGAGCTGATTTATGCAAAATATGTGTCGGTTAATAATGCTAAAAAAGTATGATAAATGCATCTAACCGGCTTTCTTTTAGTGGATTCTGCATATCTATTTCACGGTAAATTCTTACGTACAGAGAACACACACAGCTCTCCGTGCGTAATACCCTCTCAATAACTCTTTGAAGTCTATTGCGGGGTTATTGTGTAGTTTTTTCGGCGTTATTTGGAGTCAATATCCCAACACTAGAGAAAATGTCAAAGTGTAACCGCGGAATGTGAAAGTGTAACCGTGGAGGGTACTAACTCCAAATAACGTTGAAATAACTCTACAATAACCCCTTAATAATCTTGTCAGAGGTTATTGGGAGGGGATTACGTACGGAGAGCTGCGTGCGTTCTCGGTACGTAAATATCGCTCCTATTTCACCTCATATTAATGCTCGAATCTTTATGTTTTAAATATGTAGATACATAGAAGTTTTGTGGGATGTTTGTAATTTTTCCTGAATAGGTTCGAAGATGGTAATACTTGATTATCTAGATATCAAGAAATGAAAAAGGAAAAAAAAAAAAGAATGTTTTCAATGGCTAATTACTAATTGTCTCTTTCACATATTTTATTCTAACAGAAATGTGGACCTAAATTGGCAAAATTTGGCCAGTGATCAGGACTCATCGACGGGTATTTTGGTCCGAGTTTCTCGCCTAACGTGACTGTCGGAAATCATTTTGAAATATTTTCAATTGCTCCACATTTTCACTCTTTCCGGTGAGGTAAAAAAATAAATCATATTGCATTCTATGAGACTCATAATATTGTTGCATTTGTTTTAAACCTTGTGTTCTGCTCAATCTTGATTAAAATTCAATGATTTGACGAAAGACTTCGAGTGCTTAATGCGGCTAAAGATCAATAGTCGAGCGAAGAAAGAGCGATCGACTGCATTTCTGCCTAGCTATCGAAGAATCATTCAGATCAAAGAGAGTCGATTGAATACTACGTGGGAGATGCTCGAGTTCTTAGAGAAAGAGCCGACCGGTACATAAGTAAGAAACCAACTCGAATCAGTTAAGTCAACTGATTCAAAGGCATGACAATCGAAAGAATTAGGCTCACAGAAAGTGGTCAATATTAGTTATTGATGAGAAAATGTTTTAACATTAGTTATGAACATGAAAGGGTGTCGGTATCAGTTATTGATCCAGATAGACACAAGTATCGATTATAATTACCAAAAGCCGTCAAAGAGGATAAAAAACTGATTTGTAATGCTCATGATACAATAAAGACAAATAATGACCTTTAACACGGGGCTAATAATCAAGGATCTAAAATACTTATAAATTGAGACCATTTTATGAATGAAATAACGAATATTTTCACAGATACTGTTCATCTTGCACTCTTATTCTGTCTATCTCTTCATTATTCTTTACGCTCCATCTGTCGAAGCGTGTTCTAGAGGATAAATCATGATTCCACAATTATGTATGTTAAGATGAAAGTTAAGAAAAGGAAATGAAACTTCAATTATTAGGAATATTTACTTACATACCATTTAATTCATATCATTTACATATTTAAAACCTAAACTTCAATTTACACATACAGACCACCTTACCTATGTATGTAATATTTTACTTTTTAAAAATTGCAATAGTGATATTTCATGTGTGATGTGAAAAATTTGGAGGATGAAAATGTGAAAAGTAAAATTAAGGAGTTAGATGTGTAAAAACAATGAAAATAAATAAATAAATGGAAGGCGATGTAAGTGGCTTGTAGACGACACTGATTTGCAGGAAACGGTTGGATTTAATGCAATATTTAATTACCAAATTTATTCTGCCAAATGTTTTATTTAATTGCTAACATTTGACTTTTGGGGCAAAAAAAATGAAAAATTATTCCATACGGGTGGACACCGCATGCATCTTGTATGCGCTGTCTGATCCTGGCCGTAAATCATGTGATATACGGTTAGGATTTATTTCGGTGGGTCCCACCTAATTTTTTTTTATAAAAAAAATTTGAAATATATCATGACCATAGATCACCGTGATCTACGGTCAGGATCAGACACCGCATGCGGTGTTCTTATGCAATAATTTCTCAAAAAAAAAGGGCGCTTGTTGCGTACAGACATCACACGTAAATTTGTGTGCGGTGTCTGATCTGAACTACTGAAATACATCTTCTTTATTTTTATTTTTTTATTAGAGTGGGGCCCACTCTAAATTTTTAACGGTCCAGATCGGAAGCCGCAAGTAAATTTTGCGTGCACGTAATAATTTTTCCCCCAAAAAAAGACATTAATTTAAAATGCTTTGATAGTTTTTTCTTAAATAATAAATTAAAATAAATGGGGTTCTCAATTTATGTTTATGAATTATAGAAGACCCTTGCTTAAGTTAACTATGCTTAAAAAATTTATGCTTAAATAAATTTTATGATATGCTGAAAAACTTATGCTCATTAATGGGGTTCCACATACCCATTCATTTATGCATATGAATAAATCATTTATTGTTTATTAATTTATTCATTCCGAATTTAATGAAATACTTATGCAATGATATATTAATTTCTTTTATGGCTTATTCTATTCAATTCTATTAATTTCAGTATATTTTAATTTCTAAAGATGTAAATATCAAATAAATAGTTAGATCCATTGATTAAAATTATTTAAATATTGCTCTGAAAATTATGTCTTTACCAAAAATATAAATAAAGTGAAAATTTTTTTTTCTCGATAAAGTTGAGTCCAAAGTGCAATATTCGTGATTCAAACTCGCTAACTTACAACGAGAAACTAAATCCTCAAACAATATGTCATGAGTGACATCCTATAATGTACCTCAGATGCTGTATCCTCAAACCCTTCGTGAACTTGTCTAAATTCCCTTATCTCGATCTTTAAATGAACATTTTTTAAGCTTCATTTAGTCGTAGGCTCGACCATACTATAATGTGTGATATTATATGATAACATAACACAAATAGAATCCAACATATCATATTCTACAATACTATAATATACGATCTTGTGCTAGACCATTATATAATATTAGCGACCACTTCATATAGCAAAATTATCTTCAAAGTTTACTAAAAAAATAATTTCTAACATATGACTTCACTATTCATACTAGAATAGGCATGTTATAGCATACTTCGGGTGTTGTGCTCCAAACCCTAACACAAATTTGACCAAATTTTGTTGTCTCGACCTTTAAGTTAGTATCTTTATATTATATTTTGTTGTAATTTTAGCTTCACTAGTATATTGTATACTAAAATATACAATAGAACTATATTATTTGATAACACACTAAACAGTGTTCTAACATATACCCTACAACTAGGGCTGTCAAAAAAGCTCGTTGTTCGTGAACGTTCGTGTTCGGTTCGTCAATGAGTTCGTGTTCGATTCGTTCGATAAGTAAATGAGACGAACATGAACAGCTCGTGTTCGGCTCGTTCGTTAAGAAACAAACACGAACAGTGACTTCACGAACAATTTCAAACACGAGCTTATTTCAAACAAACTAAATTTCAAACGAACCAAACACGACACAAGCTCTGTTCGTTCGTGTTCGGTTCGTTTACACCCCTACCTACAACACCATAATATATAATATTATACTATAAAATAATATAATATNGAGCTTATTTCAAACAAACTAAATTTCAAACGAACCAAACACAACACAAGCTTTGTTCGTTCGTGTTCGGTTAGTTTACACCCCTACCTACAACACCATAATATATAATATTATACTATAAAATAATATAATATATTATTTTATATTATTAAGGATCACATTAGATATAAAAATAGTATTCTAATTTCACATTAAAATAATATCAATCATTCTTGATGCATAAGTCCACTTTTATGACTAGAAATGATTAACTATAATACAATTATGATACCACACCATGGTACTAGCCATGAATTATTATTTTTATACTTTATATGTTTGTGGGCTCGATCTAATTGCTTTATTACTTGCTAAAATATACTATTATTTGCTATAATATATTCTACAATTATATAGTAATTTATACAATATTTTATAAATAANAATATAATATATTATTTTATATTATTAAGGATCACATTAGATATAAAAATAGTATTCTAATTTCACATTAAATTAATATCAATCATTCTTGATGCATAAGTCCACTTTTATGACTAGAAATGATTAACTATGATACAATTATGATACCACACCATGGTACTAGCCATGAATTATTATTTTTATACTTTATATGTTTGTGGGCTCGATCTAATTGCTTTATTACTTGCTAAAATATACTATTATTTGCTATAATATATTCTACATTTTATAGTAATTTATACATTATTTTATAAATATAGTATTATTTGCTATAATATTTTCTACAATTTTATAGTAATTTATAGTATTCTACATTATTTTATAATATTATTGATCACTTTAAGTACCAAATAATCTCTTAATTTGACTAAAGAGTTATTTTATTTCCTTAAAAAAGTAATGCACAATAAAATAAAAGCATTGTAAAAGTAATCTGAATGATAAAATTTGTTTTAACAACTATATTTATAGCTAAACTTATGCCTTATTTTTAATTACTTAAATTTATAAAATAGATTTATATTCTAAGAAAATATACTTAATTTTGTTGGCTTCATTTTTTGGATGTCATATATGTCGGTGTCAGATTGTGTTGCAGGACTGTTTACAACTTCCCGTAGCCTAAGACATTCGTCCGAACTATCATGGTATGTGTTTAGAGCATAGGATCAGGACTGGTACCAGTTCAGCCCCGCTCGAGAAAGCTCGCTTTTTGATTAACAATTACAGTTCGGGATGTGTACAATGTTCTTTTTTATATTTGAGGACCATATTATGCCTTTTTGGGGTCTCCGCAGTCTGAACGAGGCTTAAAGTCGATCCGACCGACACTTCAACTTTAAGGTTCCGGTGTGACCATGCCTAGAATAAGCGTGGCCACACCTCAGCCTTGGCGTTACCATGCCAGAAATTGGTGTGCCCACAACTTAGGAAATCTAGGCTGGAGCCGAAACACGAACTGCGTGACCATGCACGAGGATGTCATGGCCACGTCACCAGACAGAGAGCCCAACGTAATTACGATGGTTTTTAGGCATGATCATGCAGAACCCTCATTCCTTATGCCTTCTACAGTGGTGTTACCATGCCCGGTTTAGGCGTGGCCACGCCGCGACATCTGGAAGCTCGACTTTCGCCCTGCGGTTCCCAGATTTTTGCCAATAGAGCCTCTGGGACCATCGGATAATGCATTTTTTGGCCCTTTGCCCACAAAAGGGATGGGGACTAACCTTGGCTTATTCTAAATAGTGAGAGGGGGATTGAGGCCATTGGACATTGGCTCCCTAGGCAAGGATAAGAGGGATCAACTGACATTTCTTGGGGAAGAGCTTTGAGAGTGAGGGGAGGAGCTGAGCATAAGATTTTTTGGGTCTTTCCTCCATCTTCTTCTTCTTCCTCGCCATCTTCTTCTTCTTTATCCGTAGCTTTGGTGAGAAGAGAGTAGAGAAGAGCTTTGGAGGAGGAAAGTTTGAGGATTTTGAGAGATTCTTCTCCTTCTTTTTCCTCTTCACTGTTTCTTCTTCAGCCATCTTCTCGCCGGTGAAATTAGAGGGAAGAAGGAGATCTTGCTTGGAGCTTCACCGAGTTTCATTTAAGAGGAGAGCTTCTTCATTCTTGGGAGAAGGATCCTCACCAAAGTTTGGGACTTCTCTGAAGTTTGGGATTCCGCTTAACTTTCCTTTACGAGGAGAGTTTCATCTTCACAATCAGGGATGTCAACAAAACATCATGTAGCTGATACAATGTGTCAATTATATTTTCCTTTCCTTAGCTAACCTTAGGATTGTGTAGAGATTATTAGCGCTTGGTTGTTGTTTTCATAGAGAATGTTGATAGGATAGAAATCCACCGTGGACAAATCCCATATGAATTTGAGTGACCTTCCTTGTAAGAACCTTAGCCCCAAACGAATCGGTAAGAATCTGTATTTCCGCTAGTTTTGCAGGTTTCAACCTTCCATGGACGGATTAGAATACTTGGGATTTATAGGATGAAAAAAACTTTGTAGCTAATTCATCTTACAAATGTTGGAGAATTTTTTATTTAAGGAACCGAAGGGCAAAATTCCTCATACCATTTGCCAAAGTCGCAGGCTGCTATGCGGCGCTTCAATGTATGAAACCTACGTACCCATGTGAGAGCCCTAGGGTTGGTATGAGTCACTACTAGGCATTAGCATTTGCGTTATATCACATGGTTTATCATGAGGAATGTCTATGCATTTTGCATGTTACATGTATCACTGGCTTCGATCGGTCACCCCAGCCTGGTCAACCGGACACTGAGATCCAATAGACCGCCCTGGCATGGTCGACCGACCACTTGGTTCGACTGGCCGCCATGGCCTAGTCGACCAATCACTTGGAACTAATCAACCACCTTGGTGGACATGATGGATCAAAAGGCCAACATCATTTGTGTGATGTATGCTTTGAGTGTGTATTCACATCATTTGCATAACCGTGCATGACTTGATTTGCATTCACACACGTGCGCATGAAAAATACTTTTCAATGTGCATTTTGATGAAATCGTTTGCATGATAATTTGCCATTGGCACGTGCCCTTTTAGGTGTATCTTCAAGCACTTACACCCGAGATATCTCCCCTACATATGTATCACATGTGTTTGGGGTTTGATACTTGCATTCCTTCGGTGATTGGTGGCTAGCTATGCTAGTCCATGGTGTATGAATTTCTCTAGATGAGGACACACCCTTCTCCTCTTGTGGCACCATTTGGTTGCCACAAGCTTTGCATGTTTTTCACATAATTAGGGCCATGCCTTAGAACCGCTAAATTTGTTGAGCGAGCAAGTCATTTTTGTGTTGCTTGATGATCTTCCATCATGTTTGCTCGTACCCTTCTTGAGAAATCATGTTGTTGAACCTTGTGTGACCCTATGTCGGTCGCAATTCTTTAACAAAAATTGTTCGTCGGGTAGATGCCAATGAGTAGTATGAGTTAAAACATCGTGATTGATATGAGTATGACTATGTTAAGGATCAAACAGATCTAACTTATGTCACCTCACATGCTACATGTCTGCATTTAATGACCATATTAAAAAAATATTATATTTCTACTTATGATATCCATCCTAATTTTTAAAATATGAAAATAATAAGCTAGGCCATATGTAAGGCCAAATCTTTTTAAAATCCATCTTGGGTGATGTTTGTTAGATCTCTTGGGCCTTTAAGACGGGGTTAGTGTGGCGACCCCTTTAAAGTCATACGTATCCGAGACTTTACACTGAGCACTTAAATGCTGGTTAAGTCATTTTTTGCTTGATGGTGTGCTAACCTAGGATTAGAGTGCTAGGTAGTCATTTTTGATGTCTGACTATTATTATTTGCTAGTTTGGTTGCCCTAGCCATGCATCATTTAACTTATGTTTTTGTGTGTTTACTGACAGTGGACATGCACATCAATATATTAGAGATGATTTTCTTGTAGGGAGCCATGCCTAAATATACACATACACACATTTAATATTTAGGGGAGCAATTTCATTATTTATATGCTAACCATTTCTATCAGGTACTGCTATAAGCTCCCGGCCAGACCTGACTCATATGGGTTGCATGTCAACTTATGCTAACATTTTTTACAGGTCNGATCCTATTCAGAAGGCTTTTATTGGTGGAACTAACTGAAGGGTGCTGACACCCCCCTTCATTCCATCCCCATTGTTCAAACTATTGGAAAATTACCTGATATTTAAATCTTCGCTTCTAATAAAATGATAGAAATCTATTAAGAACTCACTTCACAATCTGAAGTCCCTCATCAAGGCCGATTGCTATTATCTGCTACGTAGTTTTCTGTCGCAATTTAGGGTTCATGGCATCATTTCAAGCTATTTTCTTGTTTAGAAAGCAAGCCCTTCATGGTTCATTATGAAACCCTTTTCAAGTCATCTTTCATGTTCAAATTCATGCGTTTAGGAGACAATTTTAAAACCTGAATTCAATTTAGATGCATTGTTAAAATTGCTTTTTTTGTTTCTATTTTTATGCTCTCAGAACACATTAATTAGGTTTCACTGAAGAAAATAAACACACATAGGCTTCTTCTGGATTCCATTAAGTTAGCAAAATTTTTCATTATAGTTTTTCTCTTAGCGTTTTATTCTCTTATTACTCTCTGCGAATACCTTAATAGTTATGCTGCTCTTCTATCTACGGCCACATTAACTCTATTTTGTTATTTATTTGCAGTCGTACGTGCTATTTTGGACGTATCCTTTTAACATAATGTTTCACCGCAATATTTACATTGCGTGCGCTAATATTTTGGATTGAAAGTAAAAGTTACTTTTAATCCGATCATGAATGAAGAACCATTTATCTAAGATTTTCAGTTTCATTTCCTTTTCTTTTCACTCAAATTACCAGCTTCTAAACGGAGCCTAATTGTTTTAATAGAATGATTTGTGAAAAATCATGTTAAAACTGTCAAGTACCGAGTTCCTTCTCATTCATATTTTCCATCAACTTTCTATTAGCAGTTTTAAATTCTGATAGAAGCTTTCCTCTTATTCCCATTTTGTAATGCCCAAACAAACATATTTAGGGAGAAAAGCTGGGCTTATATAGGATTTTAAAGCCGTTAGATTTGTTCTTAGATTGAATTCAAAACAGATTTTGGTGGATTAGTCATATATTGCACTTAAAACAAATCTAGCAGCTATAAAATCTATCATGACCATATTTTGAACCAAAAACTTCCTATATTTCCATTACCCTTCTGTCTATGTTCCATAATTTTAGTCAACTAAAAACTATTATTTTATACTTTTCACATGAGC